>CM054057.1:540524470-540802041 GCA_028641055.1 Alopecurus myosuroides
GGAGGGATGATAACCCGGTAGGCTAACGCCAAGGAGTAACTCGGCCCAAAGGACGCTGCGCAAGACCCGGCTTAGGATAAAGAAGCTTCTAGAAGGCCCAGGAACGAAGGCCTCGTAACCCGGATTGTGGGTTCCGGTAAGGAAGTTTAGGGTTTGTCAGCAGTGTCCGGGTAGGATTCAGAGTGCGCCTTGGAGAGTAAGCCAGGGGGTCCGGATGTTATATAAACCGGTCCCTAGGTTAGGGTTAGACAAGCTTTTACGTAGGCAAGAACCTGATCGCCAGATCGAGAGATTTCGAGTATTCATTGTAACACCAGTATCGAGCTAATATATTTAGATCGTAGACTCGGCGACTTGATCGCCGGCTACCAGATCGCGTATCACCATGGTTTCCTTCGAGCTAAACCCTCTCCCAAACACTCGAGTCGATTTGCCCCAAGACAAGTTACCCCCGGTAACGTCTGCCGTGATTATCCCACGACAGTTGGCGCCCACCGTGGGGCCTACGTCCAAGGGTGTTTACATCACGGGAGAAGCTCGGGAGAACATGAAGAACTTCGTCGTCGGCGAGATCTACACCAACCCAGAAGGAGAGAAGATGGTGGACGATTTTGGCTGGGGGCCAGAGTCGGATCTGCTCGAATCCAGATCTGTCGTGACAATCGGCCGGATCAACGTCTTCATTGGCATGGTACGTACGTCCGGTTTAACTCCTGACGATTTTGGATTTGATTCTGTGTCAGGGGAGGCCACCCGCGTTCAGTCCGATGGGGAGGAATCAGTCGGGACGATAGATCCGGCAGAAGAGCCCACCACGAAGAGGGAACAGCCGGAGGAGCCGGCATGGACCCCGCGTGGCCGGGTTATGAGAGAAGATGACACCGAGTCTATCCTGCACCTGCTGGAGGACTGGTACGAGGAAGACAGCGATGATGAAGAAGAATACGAATCTGCGCCAAGCATTGTGCGCCAGGTCGCGGTTTACACGGCCCCCGCAACCAATCTTAATCAGGGGAACATGACCGCGGCCGCTGTCGGAACAACACAAGCATTGGCCCAGACGCAAAATCCGATTGACGGAAACCCGGTCTTAACCCGGGTCGACGGAGAATCGGCATCAGTTACCAGCCATGCGGCGGATAGCGAGTTGCGGGCAAACATGTTCGGATATCTGGCAAACCGGACACCAGGGGCGGGTCCTTCAAATCCGCAACACCCGGCCCTGTTCAACAACAACCTGATCCTGGATCCCACCGTTCTAGCCACAGTCATAACCCCGGAAAACGCGGTGGAACGTGTTAGGGATCTGGATGTAGCCCGTCGTGCATTGGAACAACATAGAAGGCAAGTGGAAGCAGAAAAACAAGGGGTAGCTGCGCGCCAGCGCGATCTAGATGCATTGGAGAACCGGCTCCGAGAAGAGACAACCAGGGTGCGTCAAAGACACCAGACCAGATTACCGGCAACGGGTGGAGTTATAAACCCGGCCACACTATTTATCACACCACAGGATCAGCCGATTCCAGCGGCAAACCAAGGAACTGTACATCAACCCGCAACTGGAGGAGCACAACCGGTAAACACGCAGGCCGGGAAACACCCATATTACAGACTGGAGTTACTACCGGCAATACATTACCACCACCACCACCATCGCGGTTTCGCACGCCAGCAGGTCATTACAACAACCCCATGGATAACGTGTATGCTGCAACGTTAGCATTGAATCAGATCCCCGTAAGAGAGTCACCCCATGCGGAGCAGACCCGACGGGCGATCGATTTATTGCATACGGCAGTGGCACAGCAAGTTAATTACCCGGACAACAGAAGTGGAATGCATGGGACACCGTATATCAGCCAGCAACGAGCCAATACCGGCAATATTCAGACAAGCTCAGCGCGGCGGAGGGCAGAGCAGCAGCAAATGCCGCCTCCTCCCCGTGTTCAAGCAGTACCACCAGCATCAGCGGCGCAAGCCATTGTGGATAGTTCCAGAGCGAGGAGAGCCGCGGCCCGGTCTGCGGTGCATGGACCAGCAGCAGTGCCGCGCCCAGCCGCGCCCCCCCGTAGGATCACACGTTTCCCGAGTGAGGCCGGTTCCGACTAATCTCGCCGGGCCTAAGTGTCTATCGGATAACATTAGGGCTGAGCCTTACCCGGATAAATTCATGGGAGGAGTTGAAAACTGCGTTTATCAAACACTTTCATGGGACATGCAGAAAGCTATTTACTATTGATGACCTAGAGCGGTGTGTCCAGAAGAAGGGAGAATCGGCGCGCAGTTGGGTGCGCCGAGTCATGGAGATACTTCACTCATCTACGGATATTCATCCCAAGGATGCGTTACAAGCGATGGCAAAGACGTGCAAGTACATACCTTTAGTGCAAAAGTTAACTCGCATGAAATCTAGTCAAAATGCTTCAGAGGTTACGATGGGAGAGCTAATGGATGCATGCAACAAGCACGCTGCAACAGATACTACAGAAGAGGATGTCGATGACAAGAAAGCAAAAGCAAACACAAGCAACAATGGAAGAACCGGCAATGGATCAACGTCGGGTAACAATGGGAACAACCAGAATAAGCGCCCGTTTGAGGGAAGCTCCGAGTTTGTCGCTAGCACAGAAGCCGGGTCTTCGAGACCTAGGGCAGAAGGAAACTTCAATGGAGGAAACCAGAACAGAGGAAATTATCAAGGACCGCCAAGGCCGGGTAACAATTGGGATATCTTCAGGATGGCGTGCCCAAAGCACAGCAGAAACGGTAGGCCGGCTAACCATTCATTGGAGCAATGTGCGGACCTATAGAGATGGAAGAACGAGGAAATAAACAAGGCTATGCGAGGTGCAGGTCGGGGAGGAGGACCGGGTCCGGGTGGAAACCCGGGCCACGGCCCACCCCCAGCCAGCAACCCGGCAGGTGGAAATCCGGGCAATAACCAGGGGGGAGCTGGAGGTTTCCAGGCCAACCCCAAGCAGTTGGGACAATACCACGTACATACTACAGGAATTTCCAACAAGGATAAAAAGATACTGAAAAAGGCGGTAAACTCAGTTGCCTCGGCCGTTCCGAGATACCTGAGATGGTCAGAGCAGGACGTAACATGGAGCAGAAGGGATCACCCGGAAAGGATAGAACACCCGGGAGTCTTAGCATTGGTGGTTGCGCCCCAGGTTAATGGTTATGAGTTGAAAAAGGTCTTAATGGATGGCGGTAGTAGCATCAATATCTTATATTGGGAAACCTTTCTACGCATGGGTCTCAAGGAGTCCCAGCTACAGAAGAGTTCGACAGTTTTTCACGGGATAGTACCGGGTCACTCGGCGTGCCCCGAGGGAAAAATCACACTGGAGGTAGCGTTTGGAGAATCGAAGGACAATTTCCGGGTTGAGTGGCTCATTTTCGAGGTGGTCAAGTTGCGCAGCCCTTATCACGCGCTATTCGGAAGGCCGACTTATGCTAAGTTCATGGCCAGGCCATGTTAAGTGTATCTACAGCTAAAAATCCCGGGTCCAAAGCAGACCATCGCCATACATGGGAACCGGGATATAGCGGCTGAGTGCGATGAAGGAGATGCGGCAATGGCTGAACAAGCCTGCAGAAAAGAGGAACTCAAGTATTACCGGTCTCAAGTAGACCCGGATGACAGAACAACGTTAAAAAGGCCGAATACCGAAGATGAGAGAGCAAAGTTCAAGGCAGCGCAGGACACCAAGATGGTGGCTTTTGTCGAGGGTGATCCCTCCAAGCAATTTTCTATGGGATCTAACTTGGACAGCGAGCAGGAGAAAGCACTTGTGGAGTTTATTCGTTCGAATCAGGATGTGTTCGCCTGGACGCCCAGCGACATGCCGGGTATCCCTACAGAACTGGCAGAGCACAGTTTGCACGTTGATCCCAAGTCCAGGCCTGTGAAGCAGGGCCTGAGAAAAATGAATGAAGAAAGAAGTAAGGCTATAGGAGAAGAAATCGCACGGCTGCTTACAGCCGGCTTTATCATGGAAGTATTTCACCCGGACTGGTTAGCAAACCCGGTTCTCGTGATGAAAAAGACCAATGAGTGGAGAACGTGCATCGATTATACAAGTCTCAACAAGCATTGCCCAAAGGATCCGTTTGCACTACCAAGGATAGATCAGATCATTGACGCAGTAGCTGGAAGAGACCTATTATGTTTCCTGGACGCATATTCCGGGTATCATCAGATCAAGCTCAAGGAAGATTGGGAGAAAACATCGTTCATAACCCCTTTTGGGGCCTTCTGTTACAAGACCATGACGTTTGGATTGAAGAACGCTGGCGCAACCTATCAACGGTGTATTCAGAAGTTCTTTGAGGACCAAATTGGACGCAACGTTCATGCATACGTGGATGATGTGGTGATCAAGACCAGGAATGCGGAGACATTTATTGATGATCTAAAGGAAACGTTCAAGAATCTGAGAAGGTACCAAATGAAACTTAACCCAACAAAGTGTGTCTTTGGAGTCCCAGCCGGGAAATTACTTGGCTTTATCGTTTCTGAGAGGGGAATTGAGGCAAATCCGGATAAAATCAAAGCTATCCAAAGTCTGAAAAAGCCGGAAAATTTGAAGCATGTTCAGAAGCTCACAGGGTGCGTAGCAGCGCTCAGCCGGTTTATATCCAGACTCGGAGAAAAGGCAATACCCTTGTACCGGCTCTTGAAGAAATCGGATAAATTCGTATGGGATCAAGAGGGACGAGGCGTTCGAAGCACTAAAGAAGCAGTTATCCGAGGCACCAGTCCTAGCAGCCCCGGGTCCTAAAGAGCCCATGCTATTATACGTTGCAGCCGGGCCCCGGGCGGTTAGCGCAGTGGTTGTCGTCGAGCGTAAGGAGGATGGGAAAGATCACCCGGTCCAGAGGCCGGTTTATTATGTCAGCGAGGTATTATCAGAGGCAAAACAGCGCTACCCACATTGGCAGAAGCTGTTTTTCGGGGTCTTCATGGCCAGCCGGAAATTGAAGCCATATTTTCAGGAACACCCCATAACAGTGGTTAGTTCTATACCAATGTCGGATATGATCAGAAACTCGGATGCTACGGGTAGAATAGCCAAGTGGGCGATCGAGATGGGAGATTATCACATCAACTACGAGCCCAGGTCAGCAATCAAATCTCAAGCTCTAGTCGATGTTATTAACGATTGGACTCACACATGCATGCCCACCATGGCTCCAAATTCCGAGTCTTGGATAATGCACTTCGATGGTTCCAAGCAGTACGAGGGATCAGGGGCTGGAGTGGTGCTAACATCACCCAAAGGAGACAAGTTAAGTTACGTGTTGCAGATTCATTTTGATTGTTCCAATAACGTGGCCGAGTATGAGGCCCTATTGCACGGCTTAAAGGTAGCCAAGGAGATGAACATTAAGAGGATACGATGCTTTGGAGATTCGGACCTTGTGGTACAACAGGTCTCAGGCACTTGGGATAGAAAAGACGCAACTATGGCAGCATACCGCAGAGAGGTGGACAGGGTTGCCGGATGTTTTTCCGGGTATGAGGTGGAGCACATAGACAGAAGAAAAAACGAGGCAGCAGACGCACTCGCCAGACTCGGCTCGCGCAGAGAGCCGGTTCCACCTAATGTTTTCCTGGATGAGCTATGGCGACCATCAGTTAAAACCGAGTCTGAGGAAGAACGGGAAAATCAAGACCCGGATTTGGAGCTCGTGGCCACAGTACGTGCTATTCCCGAGTGGACAGAGCCGTTCCTGGCCTACCTATCACGGGGCGAGTTACCACAGCAGGAGGTATTAGCAAGACAAATTCTGAGACGAGCAAAAGGATATTCTATCATCAATGGGGAGTTGTACAAAGCAAGTGCAGCAGGAGTCTTTTTGCGCTGTGTAGCACCAGAAGAAGGCCGACAGATCCTCAAGGAGATCCATGAAGGTGATTGTGGGCATCATGCATCCACAAGATCCCTTGTGGCTAAAGCCTATCGACATGGTTTCTTCTGGCTCACGGCCCTAGCAGACGCGGAGCGCTTGGTGGCAAGGTGTGACGGATGTCAAAGGTATGCTCGCCAAACCCATGTGCCGGCTATGGAACTGCGGACTATCCCATTAACCTGGCCGTTCGCTGTTTGGGGTATGGATATGGTTGGCCCCTTCCACATGTCACCTTGCAAAAAGACACATCTCTTAGTGGCGGTTGATAAGTTTACCAAGTGGGTTGAGGTAATGCCAGTTACCAATTGTGAAGCAATTACAGCAGTCAAGTTCCTGAAAAGGATTATCTATCGGTTCGGATATCCCCACAGCATAATTACCGACAATGGAACCAACATGTCCCTTGGCGAGATGGAGAAGTTTTGTGGAAACAATGGCATCCGTTTGGACATAGCCTCAGTGGCCCACCCACAGGATAATGGACAAGTGGAAAGAGCGAACCAGGAATTGCTTCGTGGATTAAAACCACGGTTGCGAGTCCCGTGTATCAGAGCCGCTGGTGCATGGGTAGAGGAGTTACCTTCAGTAGTTTGGGGTATCAATACCACACCTAACAGATCTACTCAGATGACACCGTTCTTCATGGTTTATGGCGCAGAAGCGGTGTTGCCGAGTGACATTATGCATGATTCGCCTCGAGTATCGGCTTAGGTTGAGGTGGAGAACAAGAAGACCCGGCAAGACGTCGTGGATATGCTAGAAGAAGAAAGGGAACAAGCTTTGGAGAGATCAGCCATATATCAGCAGGATTTGCGGAGATATCATAGCCGGCGCGTGAAAACCCGGGTCTTCCAGGAAGGAGATCTGGTTCTGCGCCTGGTGCAATCAAAGGAAGGAAAACACAAGATATCACCGCCATGGGAAGGACCGTTCATCATAAACTGGAATCTGCACAATGGATCATATTACTTGATAGATGCAAGGGAAGAGTCGGCTACGGTTAATGACACCGCTCATACCACTTCATCTATGCAAGAGAAAGAAAGACCATGGAATGTGGCTCAGCTGCGTCCCTACTATACTTAGTATAGCCTAGATTCACAAAGTGGAATTGCACGATGTAACAGGCAGCAGGTTTCAGACGCACTCTTTTCCTATCCAGGGTACCTAAGGGGACTGGAAGGTTTTTAATGAGGCGGCCTGCTGACCTAACTTTTCTCATATCAATAAAGAGATGGTTAAACAATATATTATTTCCTTTTCATGTGTCTTCATCACTTTTTATTTCTGTTATACTTTTTATCTTTCTTCCAGGTAAGTATTGTTTATTATTTTTTAGTACATTAGCTTCTTCAGCAGTTTGCGTATATTTAGGTCTTGGGGGCTGATTGCTTGAATAGCACAGTTACAAACTCAAAGACTCGGCCATGATGCCTATGAGTTATAAGGGCCGATTACTCGCAAACGAGTACGGCTGCAAGCTTATAACCGGACAAAGGAGCCAAACTTTCTTGACTTTTCTTACTTAAGCTCGATGTGACTCGCACTAAAGTGGCATGATTTGCTCGCATACGATCACAATCATTCATGATGCCCAATGGGACTTGCCTGACCCTGTCTTCGTATAGATGCAGCAACATGATTATCCACGCGAAAGCCGGCTTACAGTACAAGAGAGCCAAAAGGGTCATGCAAACCACAAGTTATGCAGAGTATAGGGTTAATAACCGGAAACTCACTGTTTATTAAGCATAACTTCAAAACCTATGTGAAACGGCTCTAGGTTTTGGGCTTTGGCAAAGACAATTTGTTCTATTTGAAGGACCTAACACCCTAGACTCGGAAGTTCGGGCCTTGGGGACTGGGGATTTTGAAAAAAGAAACAAATTATCTAGCTATTAAGCTCAAAAACCCAAAAATCCGAGTCTTGGGGACTTGGGGACTTAGAGAAAAGTCCACCTGTCAAAACCCACGAGATCCGGAAACCGAGTCTCACAAAAGGAACCATAAAGTAAGTCGGAATATCAAGAATAAATGAGCTCAAAGGCATAAAATCACAATCATCCAAAGGCCAGAAGAGCCACGAGATATATCAAGGCATCAAAGTGCATTACAAGTCTCGATACTAGTATCAAAGGTGCACAGGCGCACCGTCAAAAGTAATTGTTCAAAGGGCCCATTGGCCGACTGACGCATAGGAAATGACAGCGGATAGACAAAGATCACTCAGCATCTTGGGTCGAGGCATCCATCTTGTCCTTGCCCTTGCCAGCCGGGTCCTGGCCAGTAGCCTTCCCAGCATCGTTACCCGGATGAGCAGCATCAGGACGAAGAGGAGGGCGGCTAGCCGGTGTAGAGGAGGAGGGTGTCGACTTAAAGTCGGCTTCCTCTTTGCAGCTTCCTCCTCTTCCTGGCTAAGTCAGCATTCCACTTCTCCAGAATATCGAAGGGTAAAGGCATATCTTCCTTCACAGGTTTACCCTTGGTGTCGTATGAAGTCACGAAGTTACTTAGATCCAGAGAATCGGCAATTGTAGTCGCTGAGTGACGCACTTCGCTCTGCACAGCCTTGAAATCCTTGATGCAGAATCTAGAACCATCAGCCTTGAATTCTGGAAATCCGGCCACCAACTTTGCCGGATCAAGCTTTGGAAAGTAGGCTTTAGCCAGCATTAGCCCCCGAGCCATCCCAACTCGGCATGCCGAGCGTTTCCAGAGCTCAATCCATGCGGGTACAGTGGAACACGCATGGATCAAAGTTTCCATACCCGGTAGCCATCGGTTGGCCACTGTATGGTGTCCAGGATCCATTTAGTGCCGGCGCAGAATCTCCGGAGCACATTCTTCAAGTTTTTTACCTTCTGGATATCATCCTCTTCTGAGGGAGCAAGGTTAGCACCTACAATATAAATAACATGGGTTATATCAAAGCATCACGGGTATCATGGATCAAGAAAACAAAAAACCAAGACACGAACCAGTCAGTAACAAAATCTCACCAAGGAGGACACGATAAGCGTTGGCAACTTGAGCCGATAGTTTCTTCAGCGCAGCTTGAGCAGTGGTGTATTTCTCTTTGTATTCCGTGACATCTTTTTCCAAGTTTTCCACCTCAGCCTCAAGTGCTTTTCTTAGCTTTACCTCGGCGTCCAGGAGTTGATTGGTCTTGGCCAAAATTTCCTCGGACCGGCTCTCCTGCGCCTAAAAGGAATGGAAAGTTAGACGTCAGTCGGATATCATAATCAGCTGAGTATTAAACGGAGTACCGAGTGTAGCTCCGATAAGTTATACTCGGAACTTGGGGACTAGATGGATAACATGAGATATCAATTAGTATTACCCGGTGTTCAGCGGCCATGCGCTCTAGTATAGTGTTCTCCGTGGCCTTCATGGCAAGGAGGGTGCTCATCATTTGGTCGAAGGAGTGATTGTCCGAGTTGGAAGACCCGGGATCTTGGCAACCCGGAGTCGTAGTCTTTTCCTTGGCAGGGGAAGGCATCCGAGTCGTACGAGTATCGAAGTTTGGCTCGCCTCCCCCCTACCAAGCACTGTGGCCTCTTCCTCCTCGCGGGCGTGCGAGGCTATAGGATACTCGGCTTCTTGATCAGCCGGATCCTTCGGTGGCGCTTGCCGCCCTTCCTCGCCGCCAGCCGCGGCAGTCATATTATCAATCGGGTTCTCCCTACCTGGATCTTCGGTTTCCATGTTTTCTCGGTCACTGATAGTGACCGTGGCTCTGTGGATGGTATAGATAAGCAGTTAGCATGTAACTGGAGAAAATTATGGAAAGGCATTAGAACATCAGGAGAAGAGCCGTACCCGGGGTTCACCATGAAGTCCGAGGGGAACTTGCTGCTAGACCCGGACGAAGCTGACAAACATTGAGAAAGTAAGATATGGAATTGCCCTGCTAAGGGGTGACTCGGAAAAGGAAAACCTTGATATCCGGGAAGAGATTGAAAAATACCAGCGCGTCGAGCCGGGGATGACGGAATACCCGGGTTAAGTGTGGATTCACCCGGGAAGTTCCGGGTCACTCTGCGCTTGGTCGCGGGTAGATCCTTCAAGTACGGCCAGTCGGATAATTCTCGGTTTAGCTCGCACATGTTAGCAAAGGAGTATGGTTTAGAAGCAAGGGAGCGGTATGGAACCTTGAAGATGACCCCGCGGGCTTTCCTCTTGGTCCCGGCTTCGGCTTCGGGCTCGATTTCGCCTTTGTCGCTCTCGGTTTCTTCCGAGTCTCTCTGGTCGTCGTTTTCACCCTTGTCATCCATCCCTGAAAGGCGTATGCGTATAATTGGAAAAAATAAAGCAAAGTGATAGAGGTTGGGGTAATTGGAATCCGGGTGGTACCTTCGTCTGTATCGACCGGTTCCTCCTCTTCTTCCTCCGGGTTACCTGAGTTGGGAGGGGTCTCGATACTCCAGAAAACGTTATCGGCCTGAGAAAAAAGCATGAAAATGGGAGTTAGTGTTTGTATCAAGTCAAAGTATGAGAAAGTGTATAAGTGTCGGATTTTACCGCTGGAGCCGAGTTATCCCGGGTAAATGGCGCTAACCCGGCTATGCTCTTTATCACCTCCAGCTTCTCGGTCAGGAAGCTCTTAATGGTTTTATTGGTATCACCCGCCGGATAGTTCTTAGAGGAGTAACGAAGCGCGTCCGTAGCGTGCCCCGAATATTCGCACATCAGTTTTGGGCGAATAGAATTGGGCTGGATGCGGAATTCTACCCAAGTCTTGACTAGGTTGAGCCCACTGAGACTATGGGCGAAAAGGACGGCTATTTTCGAGAGGAGGGGCTGGATTGCTTCCCTATCCGACTCAGGGGGGAAAGAGTTGAAGGTATCGGAGAGATCTAAGAGACCCTCCGAATAACCCGGTAACTTCCTCTCGCCGGGTGGGGAGGTGTCTCGGCAATAGAAAAAGGAAAGTTGCCAATGCTTAACATGAGAATTTAAATTAAGAGTCGGCATAGGTGAATTCTTGCGGCGCTGGATAGAGACCCCGCCGCAAGCTAAGAGCGCCCCGTCACCGCTTTCGCGGCACGGTTTGCACTGGAAAAGTTCGATGAAAAGAGCCAAATTTGGCGAAATGCACAAATAAGACTCGCAAAGCACTATGAAATGGGTAATGTTCAACATAGAGTTAGGCCCTATGTCGAACACCCGGAGGCCATAATGGTTCAAGACCTCGCGGAAAAAAGGGTGACCCGGAGGGCGAAACCCCCGGGTCACGTGCTCAACGAAGCAGATTACCTCGTCGGCATTTGGCGTGGGCCGGGTCTCATCACCCGGCACTCTCCAGTGGATATCTTCCTGAGGGGGGAGGACCCCTAACTCGGCCAGCTCCTCCAGCTTGGCCTTGGTGAAGGTGGATCGCGCCCAGTTGGCGGATATCGATTGGGTCATCCTAGTTTTAGCCTGCTGCTTCCCTTGCTTCTTGGGAGCCATGGGTTCAGTCTGCGAAACACGAGACAAAAAGGTACAAGACATAAGACTCGGAGATCATGAGTTATCCGGAGATACGCAAGCAGTGTCAGTAAGAGGCATGGGAACTGTGAATTGTCCGGGTATTACTGGACGGAGCATAAGTTACAGGTTATCCGAGTATCGAGTATCAGTACAGAAAATAAGGGACATCTACGTATTGGCAAGCATTCGTGGAAGAAGGTTGGTTGCCCATGTATCTAGTGCAGGTAAAAGAACCGGAAGAAGCGGACTTTCCGGGTATCAATGATAGCCGCGGAAAATTTGGGCGAAATGAATCTAGATTGGAAAATTTGCGGACGATTCTGCGGAGTAATTGATGATTAACAGTGATAGGGGAGTGATGTGTGACCATCTATCAAGCTATTGGACGAGCTAGCGTGGAACTATGCGACCTAATCCGGTGCGGAACAAGGAACGGTTCGCGGCGGACCAAGATCCAATCCAGGTCAAATAATGCAGACAAAAGCTAAATTAGTGGGAGCAAGAAACTTACTGGTGTGGATTGGAGAAGGATGCGGCGGCGGCAAATGGCGCAGTCGCGGTGCCCCGGTGCGATTCCCGGCGGGCGGCTTGGAGACGCGGCGGCGGAGTTTGGCGGCGGCGCGGGGTGAGCCGTGGATGAGCGCGGACGGCGGCGGCCTTGCTCCGGTGACGCGCGCGAGATCTCCGTGGTGGTGCTCTGAGTGCTCGAACGGGGATGCGCTGGTGAGGAGGAAGAGAATGGAAGCAATGGACCGTTAGGGTTAGGTCACCCCCTAGGTGCCTATATATAGGTACGGGTGGGGGAACCTAGGCCAACGGGCGGGAACCAAAATTTTCGGGATAAGGGATACCCGTCCGAGATTTTGGGGATATGCGTTAAGTGCTCGAGAGCAATATCCGGACAAGATAAGAAGGGAATCTCTTCCGTGATATTCGGACCAATTAATGAGCAAAGTGAGCCGGGTCTTTTGCATTCTCCTTGGAACCTTGACCCGGAAAGTTAAATATGGATTTAGAGAAAGCCGGGTTATTATATGGACCACCATTGGAGTTAGGCCTAGCTGTTTATTAAAGCAATCTAACCCGGCCTCTATGAGTTAGTATGTTTGTTATTTTTGCAGGGAATAGCATGTGCTTCAAGGAAGATCCCGTGAAGCCCAAGCTATTCTGGGGACTACTGATGGAGGGATGATAACCCGGTAGGCTAACGCCAAGGAGTAACTCGGCCCAAAGGACGCTGCGCAAGACCCGGCTTAGGATAAAGAAGCTTCTAGAAGGCCCAGGAACGAAGGCCTCGTAACCCGGATTGTGGGTTCCGGTAAGGAAGTTTAGGGTTTGTCAGCAGTGTCCGGGTAGGATTCAGAGTGCGCCTTGGAGAGTAAGCCAGGGGGTCCGGATGTTATATAAGCCGGTCCCTAGGTTAGGGTTAGACAAGCTTTTACGTAGGCAAGAACCTGATCGCCAGATCGAGAGATTTCGAGTATTCATTGTAACACCAGTATCGAGCTAATATATTTAGATCGTAGACTCGGCGACTTGATCGCCGGCTACCAGATCGCGTATCACCATGGTTTCCTTCGAGCTAAACCCTCTCCCAAACACTCGAGTCGATTTGCCCCAAGACAAGTTACCCCCGGTAACGTCTGCCGTGATTATCCCACGACAGCTCCAGATCGCCTGAATGGCACCAAATCCCATTGCACGCAATACCATGTGTTCTAGAGTGTGGCATGGGTCTTGTATGCCCAAGATTCCCTCGCTCTCTGTGCTAGGGTTTAAACCAGCGTCGGATTCTCTCTCGCGGGTTCCAGGATTAATTAATGAGAGCCCGAAACTCCCGGGTGTGACGGAACTTGGGGAATCTTTCCAAGAGGTGGGCCCTACAATTCTATTGGGTGTTCCTTGGGCCTAACCTAACACAACCAAGCAGTTAGTTCCACTTTTCTACCCCCTTCCGGCTCTCGTAGATTGGGCAGAACGACAGTTCCGTCTTTTTCCCCATCGGGGCTATGGTTTCTCCGGAGGGGGCTCCGGATCTCGTCTGAATGCCACCGAATCCCATGGTATACCATACCATATGTGTTAGATTGTGTCATGGGTCTGGGATGCCCAAGATTCCCTCTCTCTCTGTGTTAGGTATTCACCGGCGTCGGATTCTCTCTAGCGGGTTCCAAGACTACTTAGAGGCCAAAACTCCCGGATTTGAAGGAACTAGGGGAATCTTGCCAAGAGGTGGACCCTAAAATTTTCTTTGGTGTTCCTTTGGCATAACCTAACACAAAAAAACAGTTGGTTCCACTTTGCTACCCCCTTTCGCCTCACGTAGAGGGGCCAGAACGGCAGTTCTGCCTTTTTCCAAGCGGGGCTATGGTTTCTCCAGAGGGGGGCTCCGGATCGTATGAATGCCAACAAATCCCATGGTATCACATACCATGTGTGTTAGAGTGTGTCATGGTCTTGGATACCCGAGATTACCTCGCTCTCTGTGTTAGGGTTTCACCTGTGTCGGATTTCTCTCTCGCGGGTTCCAGGACTAATTAATGAGAGCCCGAAACACCCGGGTGTGACGGAACTGGGGGAATCTTGCCATGTGTGCCCTACCATTCTCTTGGATGTTACTTGGTCCTAACCTAACACAACCAAATAGTTAGTTCCACTTTTCTACCCCCTTCCGGCTCATGTAGATGGGGCAGAATGACAGTTCCATCTTTTTCCCCAGCGGGGCTATGGTTTCTCCGGATAGGTGGCTCCAGATCGTATGAATGCCACCAAATCCCATTGCATGCCATACCATGTGTTCTAGAGTGTGGCATGGGTCTGTTATGCCCAAGATTCCCTCGCTCTCTGTGTTAGGGTTTCACCGGTGTCGTATTCTCTCTCGCGGATTCCAGAACTAATTAATGAGAGCCCGATACTCCCGGGTGTGACGGAACCGGGGGAATCTTTACAAGAGGTGGGCCCTAAAATTCCCTTTGGTGTTCCTTGGGCCTAACCTAACACAACCAAGCAGTTAGTTCCATTTTGCTACCCCCTTCCGACTCTCGTAGATGGCACAGAACGACAGTTCCGTCTTTTCCCCAGCGGGGCTATGGTTTCTCCGGAGGGGGCTCCGGATCGTCTGAATGTCACCAAATCCCATGGTATACCATACCATGTGTGTTAGAGTGTGTCATGGGTCTTGGATGCCCAAGAGTCCCTCGCTCACTATGTTAGGGCTTCACCGGCGTCGGATTCTTTCTAGCGGGTTCCAGGACTACGTAGATCCCGAAACTCCCGGATTTGACGGAACTAGGGGAATCTTGCCAAGAGGTGGACCCTAAAATTTTCTTTGGTGTTTCTTGGGCCAAACCTAACACAACCAAACGGTTGGTTTCACTTTGCTATCCCCTTTCGGCTCACGTAGAGGGGCCAGAACGGCAGTTCCGCCTTTTTTCCCAGCGGGGCTACGGTTACTCCGGAGGGGCTCCGGATCGTATGAATACCACCAAATCCCATGGTATGACATACCATGTGTGCTAGAGTGTGTCATGGTCTTGGATACCCGAGATTACCTCGCTCTTTGTGTTAGGGTTTCACCGGTGTCGGATTCTCTCTAGTGGGTTTCAGGACTAATTAATGAGAGCTCGAAACTTCCGGGTGTGACGGAACTGAGGGAATCTTGCCAAGAGGTGTGCTCTACAATTCTCTTGGGTGTTCCTTGGGCCTAACATAACACAACCAAATAGTTAGTTCCACTTTTCTACCCCCTTCCGGCTCACGTAGATAGGGCAGAACGAAAGTTCCGTCTTTTTCCCCAGCGGGGCTATGGTTTCTCCGAAGAGGTGGCTCCAGATCGTCTGAATGCCACAAAATCCCATTTGCACGCCATAACATGTGTGATAGAGTGTGGCATTGGTATTGTATTCCCAAGATTTCCTCGCTCTCTGTGTTAGGGTTTCACCGGTGTCGTATTCTCTCTCGCAGGTTCCAAGACTAATTAATGAGGTCCCAAAACTCCCGGGTGTGACGGAACTGGGGGAATCTTGCCAAGAGGTGGGCCCTACAGTTCTCTTGGATGTTCCTTGGGACTACCCTAACACAACCAAGCAGTTATTTCCACTTTTCTAACCCCTTCCGGCTCCCGTAGATGGGGCAGAACGACAGTTCTGTCTTTTTCCCCATCGGGGCTATGGTTTCTCCAGAGGGGGCTTCAGATCGTCTAAATGCCACCAAATCCCATGGTATACCATACCATGTGTGTTAGAGTGTGT
The DNA here is from genome assembly GCA_028641055.1 of Alopecurus myosuroides. NCBI lineage: Eukaryota > Viridiplantae > Streptophyta > Magnoliopsida > Poales > Poaceae > Alopecurus > Alopecurus myosuroides. Next base: position 540,540,115 of record CM054057.1, read on the forward strand.
CATGGGTCTGGGATGCCCAAGAGTCCCTCGATCTCTGTGTTAGGGATTCACCAGCGTCGGATTCTCTATAGCGGGTTCAAGGACTACTTAGAGCCCGAAACTCCAGGATTTGACGGAACTAGGGGAATATTGCAAAGAGGTGGACCCTAACATTGTTTTTGTGTTCCTTGGGCCTAACCTAACACAACCAAACAGTTGGTTCCACTTTTCTACCCCCTTCCGGCTCACGTAGAGGGGCCAAAACGATAGTTCCGCCTTTTTCCCCAACGGGGCTACGGTTTCTCCTGAGGGGGGCTCTGGATCATATGAATGGCACCAAATCCCATGGTATGACATACCATGTGTCTTAGAGTGTGGCATGGCCTTGTATACCCGATATTGCCTCGCTCTCTGTGTTAGGGCTTCACCGGCGTCGGATTCTCTCTAGCGTGTTACAGGACTACTTAGAGCCCGAAACTCCCGGATCTGACGGAGCTAGAGGAATCTTTCCAAGAGGTGGGTCCTACCATTGTATTGGGTGTTCCTTCGGCCTAACCTAACACAACCAAGAAATTGGTTCCACTTTGCTACCCCCTTCCGGCTCATGTCGATGGGGCAGAATGATAGTTCCATCTTTTTCCCAGCGGGGCTATGATTTATCCGGAGAGGGGCTCCGGATCGTCTTAATGTCACCAAATCCCATTACATGCCACACCATGTGTGATAGAGTGTGTCATGGGTCTTGGATGCCCAAGATTCCCTCGCTCTCTGTGTTAGGGTTTCACCGGCGTCAGATTGTCTCTCGCGGATTCCACGACTAATTAATGAGAGCCCGAAACTCCCGGGTGTGATGGAACTGGGTGAATCTTGCCAAGAGGTGTGCCCTACCATTCTCTTGGGTTTTCCTTGGGACTAACCTAACAAAACCAAATAGTTAGTTCCACTTTGCTACCACCTTCCCTCCGTCTGATGGGGCAGAATGTCAGTTTCGTCTTTTTTCCCAGCAGGGTTATGGTGTCTTCGGAGAGGTGGCTCTAGATCGTCTGAATTCCACCAAATCACATTGCATACCATACCATGTGTGCTATAGTGTGGCATGGGTCTTGGATGTCCAAGATTCGCTCTCTCTCTATGCTAGGGTTTCACCGGCGTCGGATTCTCTCTTGCGAGTTCCAGGACTAATTAATGAGAGCCCGAAACTCTTGGGTGTGAAGGAACTTGGGGAATCTTGCCAAAATGTGGTCCCTACCATTCTATTGGGTGTTCCTTGGTCCTAACCTAACACAACCAAGCAGTTAGTTCCACTTTTCTACCCCCTTCCGGCTCTCGTAGATGGGGCAGAACGACAGTTCCGTCTTTTTCCCCATCGGGGCTATGGTTTCTCCGGAGGGGGCTCCGGATCGTCTGAATGCCACTGAATCCCACGGTATACGATACCATGTGTGTTAGAGTGTGTCATGGGTCTGGGATGCCCAAGATACCCTCGCTCTGTAACATCCCAAGTATGAAAAATAGCCATTAGAATGTTTGCTCTCTATTATTTTATGTTTTGCATCATGACATCATTTCATTACATTTGTTTTCCTCTGTTTTCCTTTGTTTTCCCTTGTTTTCTATTTGAATTCCAAATCAAATTTCAAACCTTTTGTTTCATACTTGTGATGTTACAATTTACCAAATGAATATTCAAAGCAAAACAATTATTTGTTTCCATTAAAGTTGTAATTTCAAAACTATTGATTTGTTTCTATCAATAATTCATCTAATACCAAACCATTTTCAAATTCAATTATATTTCCAAAACAGCAACCATTTTGAACTTTATGAAAATTACCAAAACAAATCAATCTTTTGTTTCAAATAAGCTTAAGGGTTCAAACTATTTAAATGGTTCTTTTTAATAACTCACTTAATAGCAAATTTCATTCAAATTCAAACAAATGGCAAACATCAAATAATTTCAAATTTTCCTAATTTTTCTAATAACTAAAACCCCATCCTTTTCCTCTTTTTCCTTTTTTCCTTTTCAGCAAAAAAAAAAGACACAGTAGAAAGAAAAAAAAAAACAGCGCAGAGAGAGGGGCAGGCCAGCCAGGCCCAGCCCACCATCTCTCCCCAGGCCCGTACCCCCCTCTTTCTTCCTCCTCCTGTACGGCTGCACATCCAGCTTGTCCACGTCGCTGCAGAGAAGGGAGCAACGGCCACAGCAGCTCGACTCCCTCCATTTAACCCTAGACCTCGAGCCCCTCTGCCCTATTTCCCTTCTCCCTCCTCTCTCCCTCTCCCCCGCCTCCATTTTTCTCTCCTCCCCCTCTGCCCTCTGCTTCTTTGAACCCCAAACACCACCCGATCACCACCACCTCCTCCCTCCGGCGATCGCCGTCGACCTGGCCCCCCTCCGAGCAGGGTAGGCGCGGGAACGGATCCCCCGCACCACCCTCTACCTCATCTACCCCTCGGCGCGGACGGGGAAGGCCCGGTTCGCCGCCGCCGTCGAGGTTCTCGCCGCCGGCCACTGCAGCTGCCCGAGCTCCTCCTCGACTCTATTTCCCCACAGTGAGCACACCTCCCTCTCTCCTTTCCCTCTCGGTCGCGTGCACACTCGCCACGCCCACAACACCACGCACCCGCACGCACCACGGCCACGGCGAGCCGCAGCAGCGCGTCGCTGTCCGCCAGCGACCGCGATTCCTCCGTCAGGTTCAGTAAACGTTCAGGTTCAGTAAACATTCAGTTAACATCCGCAACTGAACAATATACCCCCCGCGCGTCCCTTCTTGTCACAAGTTCAGCAACCAGCCCAGTGGCAACAGGCCGTGCGCACACAGCAGGGGGTCGTGGGTTCGAATCCCACCCCCGGGATTAAACCCCCTTTTTCTATTTTTATTTTTCCCAGGCCCAGAAACTTGTCAGAATCACAAACCAGTCCCTGTAGTTTCTTCTAGGCCCCTGTAATACTTTTCTAAGTCCCTAGCTAATAAAAAAATGGCAGAATAATACCTAATCTTGGAAATTGCATAAATAATTCATTCCAACTCCAAATTCAACTTTTTAAATATGTTTTCAACACCAAATCAAATTCTCTACCCAAATATAATTTTTTTTACTGTTTTGAATATTTTAAATTGGTGAAATATTTGAATCCTTGTTTAATTCACTTAATTTTGCAAAATTCATAACTTGGGCATAAAAATTCCAAATTCAACAAACCAAATATGTTTTCCATTCCATTTTTCATGTACTTTGCAAATATCAACTTTGTTTGCTGTTTTGAATAATTTAAATTGCTGAAAACAACTGTTTCTTAATTAATGCATTTAAAATTGCCAAATTAATAACTTGCTCATTTTAAATCCATTTTCAACAAATAAAATATGCTTTCCATGCTAAATTAAACCACCTATCCAAATATAAACTTTTTTTCATGTTTTGGATAATTAAAATTGGTTAAATAATTTAAACCTTGTTTAAATCATTTAAAATTGCTAAATTCATAACTTGGTCAAATAAAATTCTTTTTGAACATATAAAATATGTTTTCAAACCAGAAAAGTATAAACTTTTCAAATATGAACTTCATTTAATGTTTTGCAAAAATAAAAATTCAAATAAAGTCATACTTGTTTTAAATCCAATTAAATCTTGTTTAAACTTGTTTAATTCATAAGTAATTTATTCTAAATCCTTTTTCAACAAGTGAAACATGTATTCCACCTAAAATTTTGTGTACTTTCCAAATATGAACTTTGTTATCTATTTTGAACAATTTAAATTGGTGAAAACAACAAATGCTTGTGTAACCCCTTTAAGAAACCAAAATTGCATAACTTAATAAATACATTTCCAAACTTGGTAAACCTTATTTCAAATTGTTCCTATTGTTGTTTTCTTTTTGTTTTCCTCATCCATGCATCATGCTAATCCACTTTCACCTGTTGGTTAGTTGTAGAACAATTATTCCAACCTTAACTCATGGGCTTTCCATATGCAATCCAATTGCATATGGGTCCACTTAAACATGTTATCTTGTCAACTAGTTTATTTCTCATGCATCAATTAAATGGTCATGCATCATCCCATGATTGTGCACTATGCCATGTTATTGATTGTTTGTCTCTCTGCGTTGTTTGTTTGCTTCTTCTCGAATAGACGACGACGTTGAGACAGACGAGACTTACGACACCCCTTCTGAGGATCTAGCTCAGTACCAGGCTGCTGAGTTTGCAGGCAAGTATTCACTCACATGAACCATTGTGTTCCTTTCCACATTGGATACCGATACTTTCCGTTGTCTATTCTGCTAGCCTTATGAATCGTTGCTGGTGTTCCGATCCTATCACATGTTATCCTTTAACCCTGATATAGCCTCACCTCCACACCTATAACCTTTTTGCTTGTTGCCCGTGTCTTACTAGCATGCTTAGGGTTGTTTTTGCTCGAGTCTGTTACCCGCTACTTTCTGTTACTATTACTTATGTTCTGAGGCTCGATGTTAAAACAATCAACCTGTTAATGTTATGGTTAATAATAATTTGATGATAAGGCACCGGCAGGAGGCCCGGCGTGGTTTTGAGGCCTGCTAGTGTCGACCCTAATTAGGAAAAGGGTCTTGTCTACTGATCCATGATGAGCGCACTAACCGCATGTGGGAAGCGTGTATGGGCGCCCCCCTCAATTTGATTCGATTCGCATCTCGTCCAAATCGCCTCATTTAGTTCGGGTTTTCCATTTGCCGTATACATATGCAGGTGCGAACCCTTGGTACCAGGGTGGAACTTTTGTAGTCGGCATTTAGGGAGACACGTTCTTAGAGTGCTATGAGGGTCCCCTTTTCTTCGTGGGGCTTGATTAGCCGTGCGCTCAATTGCACGGGGTTCTTTGGGCTTGATGCGAAGAAGAGTTGAGTTGTGTTGAGTGCCCCGCTTGGTGGAAGGGCCATTCCATCTGGCGGGTTATTCTTACGTGTACGACCAAATTGGTGCACCCCTGCAGGGTAAATCTTCTCGAGAAGCCGTGTTTTCCGCGGATGACTTGTTGAAAGTACTGGCTAACAAGTACTCAGAACAACTTACACCTAACTAATGATAACTTGACTAGTAGTAGTCTTATTGACACAATAACTTGAACCATCATTAATCCAACTGTGTGAGTTATCCTCGGATTGCTTCTTTGGATAAGGGGCGAGGTCCAGGATGGGTTTGTTTGAGGTTAGTTATAGTTGGTTACGATACGCTATCTTATCTCCTTTCTGTTATCCGGAAGTTCTAGCATGTTTCTGTAGTTGGTTAGTGCAGCCCGCTGCCGCATCTTTTGTATCACCCTTTCTTCCGTTGAACCCAAAGCATCTGTGCTTGGTGTTGACGGGTACACTTTGGTGAATTGTGAGTCTTGCTTGCCAGTACGGTTATGTACTGACCCCTTTGGGGCTGTGGTTTCCGCAGACTACGTTTCCGAGGATCCCCATGGTGGTTACTACGTGGAGTATGACGAGGCTGCTGACGAGTAGATAGCGGACCCGGGCAGGATCCGAGACTTCGTGGATGGGCTCCGTCTTTTCGTTTCCGGCCTCTTAGGCCTATTTGGATCTTGTCTGTACTCAGACACTTTGGATGCTTCCGCTGTGATGTAATGATGTTATGTTGGGACGTGTGTCCTCTGGATGATTGTATTTGCTATCTCTGCTCTAATGAGAGCTATTTGCAACTTATTTCAATCTTTTGTGTCCTAGAGATATGTTGTGATATCAGTTGTTCTAATGCCGTTGACGTACCATGTGTGTATGTTATGAAGTACGTCAATGGAAGTATCTGGATTTCTATGGGATGGTTTGCGCAGACGATGAATAGTAGAGAATGGTTGTCACATGTTTACGTGTTGGCCTACTCATATTGAGATGCGGGTGCCGGTATGCCCCGTAAGCCATTTCTCTACTGTTTAGCGGACTATGAGTATCCTCTAGAAGTCCGGGTGCGACAAATGGTATCAGAGCCTGTCTGCCTGTAGGATCCCTTTTTACTGGTCGCAGTTGAGTCTAGAAACTATTTTGTATCTATATAGGAAAAATGAAACGTGAGAGTAGGAATTCGGTTCTTTTAATTCTTTCCCCACCCACCCTCCCTTTTCTGGTAAGGAAGTGCAACGTTGTTTTCCCTTCTCATCTAAACTTTCAAGTTAGGTTTTCACGTATCCTGGTTTCTCTAGGATGGTTATATCTACTAGACAATAGGAATGGAGGTGGTTGTGACATGATTTATCATGTTGCCTACTCACGATTGAGAACGGAGGCGTGTAAGTCCCGGAAGCAGATCCTCTATTCCTTAAGCAGTAGATATTGATCCTTTAGAAGCCCGGATGGGTTTTCCGTAGTACCTCAGGAGTGTTTTGGTCTCGTGTTTCCCGAATGTTGCTTCGATATCCTGTTCTTCTCAACATCCTTTTGCGTCCGTTGAAACCTTGTTGTTGCTTCCCATTTCAGTTCTTCTACCGGCGTCTAATCAATAAACGCTGTTCCACCCTTCTGGCCAGATAGTCTATTCTCCAAATGAATCAAGTTCTATCCAACTATACACCCTCAATGCAAAACCTCTTCCTTCAATTGAAAATATTCCGGTGGTTTGCGAATTCCCTGACGTCTTTCCAGAAGAGTTGCAAGGAATGCCTATCGTCTTGAACTTCCAGAAACTATCCAAGGTGCACGATGTGTTTCACGTGTCTCAGCTCAAGAGGATCTTCGCAAGAAGTATTCGGACCTTTTCTCTTCTCAGTAGGAATCTCGGGGCGCGATTCCTTGTCGCACCCTGACTTCTAGGGGATACTCACCGTACGAACTGGATAGCAGATGCTTGGCTTATGGGGCATAACTGCTCCCACGTCCCAGCTTCCTGGTAGGCCTGCGCTTATGCGCGACAACACAAGCCCTGCTATTCCATCGTCGATGTAAACTATCCACTAGAGATCAAAGGCACTTCCGTCGACGTACTTCAAACCATACACACATGGTACGTCAACGGCGTTTAACAAGTGATATCACAACAGATCTCTACGACACAAAAGATTGAAATAACTTGCAAATAGCTCTCATTAGAGCAGAGATAGCAAATACAGTCATTCAGAGGGCACATGCCCCAACAATTCATCATTACATCACAGCGGAAGCATCCAACATGTCTGAGTACAAACAAGAACCAAATAGGCCTAAGAGGCCGGAAACGAAAAGACGGAGCCCATCCACGAAGTCTCGGATCCTGCCCGGGTCCGCTATCTACTCGTCAGCAGTCTTGTCAAACTTCACGTAGTTGCCACCATGTAGATCCTCGGAACGTCGTCTGCGTAAACCACAGCCCCAAAGGGGTCAGTACATAGACGTACTGGCAAGCAAGTCTCACAATTCACCAAAGTGTAACCCGTCAACACCAAGCACAGATGCTTTGGGTTCAACGGAAGGAAGGGGATATAAAGGATGCTGCAACTGGCTGCTCTACACAACTACAGAAACATACTACAACTGCCGGCTAACAGAAAGGAGATAAGATCGAGGATTGTAACCAACTGAAAGATAACTTCAAACAAACCCATCCTGGATCTCGCCCCTTATCCAAAGAAGCAATCCGAGGATAACTCACACAGTTGAAATAATGATGGTTCAAATTATTGTGTCAATAAGCCTATTACTAGTCAAGTTATTAATCATGGGGTGTAACATGTTTGATCATTAGGTTTAAGTTGTCCTGAGTACTTGTTAGCCAGTACTTTCACCAAGTAATCCATAACCGCGGAAAACACGGCTTCTCGAGAAGATTATCCCTGCAGGGTTGCACCAATTTGGCCGTACACGCAAGAATAACCCGCCAGATGGAAATGCACTTCCACCAAGCGGGGTACTCTACACAACCAACCATTCTTCGCATCAAGCCCAAAGCACCTTGGGCGCACGAATCGAGCCCAGAAGAAAATGGACCCTCATAGCACTCTAAGAACGTGTCCCCCTATATGCCGACTACGAAAGTTCCACCCTGGCCTGGGCTCGCAAAAACATGCATGCGGCAAATGGAAAACACGAACTAAATGAGGCGATTTGGACGAGATGCGAGTCAGGTCAAGTTGAGGGGGGCGCCCATACTCGCTTCCCACATGCGGTTAGTGCGCTCATCATGGATCAGTAGACAAGACCCTTTTCCTATTAGGGTCGACACTAGCAGGCTTCAAAACCTCTCATGGGCCTCCTGCCGGTGCCTTATCATCAAATTTATTATTAATAGCAACATTAGCATGATTGATTGATTAAACATCGAGCCCCCACAACGTGATAGATATAGTAACAGAAAGTAACGGATAACAGACTCGAGCAAAACAACCTAAGCATGCTAGTAAGACACTGGCTCAACCAAAGGGGTGATAGGAGTGGAGGTGAGGCAATATCAAGGTTAAGGGATTCATATGATGGGTTCGTAACAGAAACAACTACTACTAAAGCTAGCAGAAAAGAACAACGGAAAGTATCGGTAATCAATGTTGAAAGGAACACAGTGGTTCATGTGAGTGATAACTTGCCTGCAAAACCCAGTAGCCTGGTACTGAGCTAACTCCTTATAAGGGGTGTCGTAAGTATCGTCGGTCTCAACGTCGTCGTGTATCCGAGAAGAAGCAAACAAACAAGGCAGAAATATAAACAATCATTATCATGGCATTGTGCACAATCAAAGATGATGCATGTCAAATTAATGGTTGCATCAAAATAAACTAGTTGACAAGATAACACAATTTAATTGGACCCATATGTAATGTGAATTGCATATGGATGCAAATGGTTAAGGTGGAAGCAATGATCTACATTTGATTAACAAGTGTAAGTGGTTAAACATGATGCATGCCTGATGATAACAAAACAATAACAACAAATAACAATGATAGATGCAAGTGAAAAAGGAATTTAACAAGGTTTGGAAATCATTTGTTAAGTTTGGAAAATTTGGTTACTTAAACATGTCACACAAGTATTTGTTGTTTTCACCAAGTTAAAGTGGGCAAAACAAATAACAAAGTTTATATTTGAAAAGAACATCAAATTTTAGGTTGGATTACATGTTTCACATTTTGAAATTGGACTTAGGATTATTTAATTATGAATTAAACAATATTAAACAATTTTTTAATTGCATTAAACAAGATTTAAATTGTTTAGGCAAATTAAATTATTCAAACCAGAAAACAAAAATTATAGGTATTCAAAATGGTATGAAAAACATATTTTATTTGACTTATTTGGAAATAGTATGAATTATTTATGAATTATTACAAATTACATTTGAATTATTCAAATTTGAATTTTAAATGCATTTGAAGTTTTCAAAACAGTACACAAATTGGATATTTGGAAACATTAGGAAATTTGGATCAGAATTCATATAGAACTTGTATTAATTGGAATTACAGAATAAAAGTTATTAACTTTTAAAGTTTTGTGTTAATTCTGTTTATTAAAAAGAATTAGGGATTTTAGGAAATTCGCCGAAATCCTTTTGTTACGCGCTGGACGCGTACCCACGCGCTGCCAGGGGGGCCCGTGGGCTCACGGTGCCCGCGTGGCACGCGAGAGGCTTACGGGTGGGCCTGCTGTGCGGGGAAAAACTCCAGAAAAAGTGTTGGGGTCGCGGGGGTTCGAACCCAGGAGCTCTCTCACGCGACGATGGAACGGAACCAGTGCGGCTAGTCGTGTGGCTGTGATTGGATAGAAAACTGACGAAAGATATGTTTCAACTACGCACGGTAACTGAAACTCGACAGCTGACGGAAACATTCAGCGATCGATGGTCAGGAAACGGAGCGGATCGCCGGCCGGAGGCTGGATCACGATGGTGCGGTACTTCGCTGAGTGGGCGTACGGCTGTGGGGTGCCGTGCGTGAACGGCGAGGAGACGTAAGGAGGGAAAGGAGGGGGGTGGCCTTCTCACCTCGCTTCTGGTCGTCGAGGACGACTGCCTGACGGCAGGCAGCAGCGGCGCTCCTCCGGCGATGGCGCGGCGTCCACGAGGCTCCTCAGCAGCGGCCGAGGAGACGAGGAGCCTCAGGGAAACTCGGCGTTTCCATTCCCGCGGGCGGCAGCTCGCGGCACCCACCTTTTCCCCGCCGGCGTGGTGGTTCCTACTTCGGCCATGGAAGCTTCAGAGGAGAGACAGAAGGTGGAGCAGTGGAAGATTGGCGGCGCTGGAAGGAGGCTAGGGTGGAGAGCTAGGGTACGCAGAGAGTAGGTAGGTTTTTATCGGGGCTGGCGCTGGTACGGCAGGCCATCGGCAGGGTGGGGAAGGATCGATCGGCTCTGCTGCGATCGTACCCGTGCTGACGTTGATGTTGAAGAAGACGACAAAGAGAAGGGATGGGCCAGAGAGGTAATGGGCTGGGTTGGCTGGTTAGTTAGCTGCTGCCCACTGCTTTGCTTTTTATTCTTTTTGTTTCTTTTTATTTTTTTTTGTAGCAAACAAAATTGGAAGAAAAGAAGGCCTTTAGGGTTAGGAAAATCTTAGAAAAATTAGGTTAGGTTGGTTAGGTGATTAGAAACCACATTCCAAGATTTGATTTCAAAAAGTTGAGTTTTAAAATGAGGTTTGTATTTGAATCCAAATAGAAACAATTTTCATTATTAAAAACACAATATTGAAACAACAATTTAAATAGGGTTACCCCTATGAATTACTGTGTTTAAGGATTACAATTTTGAGGTGAATTTCATGGTTTCAATTAGGTACTGATTTGAAATACATCTGATTTGAAATTGGTTTGAAATAGAATTAATTGATTGAAATAAAAGCACCATTTTATTAGTTGAACATTATGGGATAATTGGAAACAATTAAGGTTTTTATTTGGAAACAACCATTTGGATGTTGGTTTGGAATTTCAAATGGAAAACAAATTGAATTTGAAAAGGGTTTGATTATTGGATGCATTTTTTATAGAAATAAAACAATAGTTTGGAATCACACTTTAATGGAAACAAATAATTGTTTTATTTTGAAATATCTTTTTAGAAATTGTAACATCACAAGGATGAAACAAAAGGTTTGAGATTTGAGTTGAAATTCAAATAGAAAACAAAGGAAAACAAATGAAAACAGTTGGAAAACAACTGAAAACAGAGGAAAACAAATGGAAAACAAACAAAACAATTGCAATCAACATGATGCCATGATGCAAAACATAAAATAACAGAGAGCAAACATTCTAAAGGCTATTTTTCAGACTTGGGATGTTACAAAACGCCCCCCCTTGAAGGAATCGCGCCCCGAGATTCCTACTGAGAAAAGAAAAGGTCCGGATACTTCTTGGGAAGATCTTCTTGAGTTGTGTCACGTGAAACACATCGTGCACATTGGATAGACGTCAGGGAATTTGCAAACCACCGGAACATTTTCAAGTAAAGGGGAGAGATTTTGCACCAAGGGTGTATAGCTGAATGGAACTTGATTCATTTGGAGAATAGATTATCTGGCTAGAATGGTGGAACAGAGTTATTGACATCAATGCAACACCAAGAATAATCATCAATGTCAGAATCATCAACATGAGAGTAACGAGGAATATGTGGCCTCCCATTAGAATTGGATTGTATGTTGTGGAAAAGATTGTTGACACAAAGGAATGTGATTCTCCGGTATCAAATAACACTTTAACTGGATAAGAGTTTACGAGGAAGTTTTGATTAGACGTCGGTAGGATATTTGATGTGGAAAACAACAACAAGATTTCAACGGACGAAAAGGATGTTGAGAAGAACAGGATAATGAAGCAACTCTGGGAAAACGAGAACAAAACTCCTGAGGTACTACGGAAAACCCATCCGGGCTTCTAAAGGATCAATATCTACTGCTTAAGGAATAGAGGATCTGCTTCCGGGGCTTACAAGCCTCCGTTCTCAATCATGAGTAGGCAACATGATAAATCATGTCACAACCACCTCCATTCCTATGGTCTAGTAGATATAACCATCCTAGAGAAACCAGAATTCGTGAAATCCTAAATTGAAAGTTTAGATGAGAAGGGAGAAATCAACGTTGCACTTCCTTACCAGAAAAGGGAGGGAGGGTGGGGAAAAGAAGAAAAAGAACAGAATTCCTACTCTCACGTTTCAATTTTCCTATATAGCTACAAAATAGTTTCTAGACTCAACTGCGACCAGTAAAAAGGGATCCTACAGGCAGACAGGCTCTGATACCATTTGTCGCACCCTGACTTCTAGGGGATACTCACCGTACGAACTGGATAGCAGATGCTTGGCTTATGGGGCATAACTGCTCCCACGTCCCAGCTTCCTGGTAGGCCTGCGCTTATGCGCGACAACACAAGCCCTGCTATTCCATCGTCGATGTAAACTATCCACTAGAGATCAAAGGCACTTCCGTCGACGTACTTCAAACCATACACACATGGTACGTCAACGGCGTTTAACAAGTGATATCACAACAGATCTCTACGACACAAAAGATTGAAATAACTTGCAAATAGCTCTCATTAGAGCAGAGATAGCAAATACAGTCATTCAGAGGGCACATGCCCCAACAATTCATCATTACATCACAGCGGAAGCATCCAACATGTCTGAGTACAGACAAGAACCAAATAGGCCTAAGAGGCCGGAAACGAAAAGACGGAGCCCATCCACGAAGTCTCGGATCCTGCCCGGGTCCGCTATCTACTCGTCAGCAGTCTTGTCAAACTTCACGTAGTTGCCACCATGTAGATCCTCGGAACGTCGTCTGCGTAAACCACAGCCCCAAAGGGGTCAGTACATAGACGTACTGGCAAGCAAGTCCCACAATTCACCAAAGTGTAACCCGTCAACACCAAGCACAGATGCTTTGGGTTCAATGGAAGGAAGGGGATATAAAGGATGCTGCAACTGGCTGCTCTACACAACTACAGAAACATACTACAACTGCCGGCTAACAGAAAGGAGATAAGATCGAGGATTGTAACCAACTGAAAGATAACTTCAAACAAACCCATCCTGGATCTCGCCCCTTATCCAAAGAAGCAATCCGAGGATAACTCACACAGTTGAAATAATGATGGTTCAAATTATTGTGTCAATAAGCCTATTACTAGTCAAGTTATTAATCATGGGGTGTAACATGTTTGATCATTAGGTTTAAGTTGTCCTGAGTACTTGTTAGCCAGTACTTTCACCAAGTAATCCATAACCGCGGAAAACACGGCTTCTCGAGAAGATTATCCCTGCAGGGTTGCACCAATTTGGCCGTACACGCAAGAATAACCCGCCAGATGGAAATGCACTTCCACCAAGCGGGGTACTCTACACAACCAACCATTCTTCGCATCAAGCCCAAAGCACCTTGGGCGCACGGCTAATCGAGCCCAGAAGAAAATGGACCCTCATAGCACTCTAAGAACGTGTCCCCCTATATGCCGACTACGAAAGTTCCACCCTGCCCTGGGCTCGCAAAAACATGCATGCGGCAAATGGAAAACACGAACTAAATGAGGCGATTTGGACGAGATGCGAGTCAGGTCAAGTTGAGGGGGGCGCCCATACTCGCTTCCCACATGCGGTTAGTGCGCTCATCATGGATCAGTAGGCAAGACCCTTTTCCTATTAGGGTCGACACTAGCAGGCTTCAAAACCTCTCATGGGCCTCCTGCCGGTGCCTTATCATCAAATTTATTATTAATAGCAACATTAGCATGATTGATTGATTAAACATCGAGCCCCCACAACGTGATAGATATAGTAACAGAAAGTAACGGATAACAGACTCGAGCAAAACAACCTAAGCATGCTAGTAAGACACTGGCTCAACCAAAGGGGTGATAGGAGTGGAGGTGAGGCAATATCAAGGTTAAGGGATTCATATGATGGGTTCGTAACAGAAACAACTACTACTAAAGCTAGCAGAAAAGAACAACGGAAAGTATCGGTAATCAATGTTGAAAGGAACACAGTGGTTCATGTGAGTGATAACTTGCCTGCAAAACCCAGTAGCCTGGTACTGAGCTAACTCCTTAGAAGGGGTGTCGTAAGTATCGTCGGTCTCTGTAGCATCCCAACTTTTAATAAAGATGGAATACCTGTGTTATTGTGCTAGTCCCTGGATCAATTGCTAGCACCACAGTACAAAATGAAATATCATGCAAATGCATCAAATTCTATTACATCGCATGATCCAGTCTTTACAAAATAGTATTACAACTTGCATAGTCTTAGAAGACTAGCAGAAAACAAAGTATTACAGCGGAAAACATAGAACAACATTGAGCCCATCTTCTTCATGTGCCACAGGAAAAACATGTTGGCGATAGTCTCGAGATCCTAAACGAAATCCTCACTCGTCTTCAGAAACATCTGCAATATGGAATATGCAGCCACAAGGGAGTCAATACAATTTAATGTATTGGCAAGTAACACTATGGTGGATATAAATGGCAAGACTAATACTACATGCTTATTTGGCTGAGTGGAGTTTAGGCTAAGTTTTGCACAAAGCCAGTTTTCTCCTATCACTTTTGTAAAACAAACTTTTCTTTTCAAAAGGGTGGCAACATTGGATTAAGATCCAAGCACCACAATACTGTTCACTTGGTCAAAATTTTACTTATTGAAATTGATGATGAGATTCTTCCGTCAATCCTTGTCCAGCTGCTCATAGTTGTCCATAACCGGGGACACGGCTAAGATCTTAGTTTGTAACTCTGCAGAGGTTGTGCACTTTCACCCTTTGTCTTCAATTAGCCCAAACATCCTATACACCCGGAGTGCATCATGGAAAGGAGAGAATTGAGACGAGATCTTTCAGAAGAAGAAGTCCAAACCCACCGGCAAGACCCGTTCCACCTATAATTTTGCTACATCTGCTTGTCAAGCCTGGGCTGAACCCTCACAACTTAATTGATCAAGACAGAGCCCATATGTCAAAAGGCTGCACGGGAAGCTACTAAACTTAGAAGGACATAGTAATCTCTTTGTTCCTGGGTGGCCATCCTCAAGTGACAACCTCAAGTGGAATAACCCTTAGACAAGGGCCCTGAGGCAACACTCAACATAAACCAGTCTTACCACTTCCACCCAGGTGGTTCATTCATTAGTTATACTTAGAATTTTTCCTCAACATCTAGTAAAACAATTTGTAACATTGCATAGCACCTAGTAAATTTTAAGGCTATCAAAATAACAAGGTAAAAGGGATAGCTACTCACTACTAGGATAATAGCATAGCATAATATAACTTAGTAAAATTTCCTATCATGCATGCTACTCAAAGTCAACTAATGCATATAGAAAATAATGGGTAGTTGATGGTGTGTTACTTTCCTTGTTGAAGTTGGTGAAGATATTCACACTCTCTTCACAAAAGATCGTTGTTCTCCGTAAAATCTATTCATTGAAAACACAATAACAAAATAAACAAGCATCCTAACAAACAAACATACAAGTGTAGAAAACATACATAGCAACTAACATATCAAAAGGGGCTTAACCAAGTTGGTTAGGACAAGGTCTAGGTTTGAGTTTGATGTGCTCTAACTTTATTATAACCATACTTGTCGAGGAAGTTCCAAGAGTTCACTTAGAATAAACATATTACTTCTTCCACTAAAGTAATACATGCAACCACTTGGTCATATTCACCTTCAAAAAATATTTGAGTGACTATGTTAGTATTTTCCATTGCGGTTAGGGTAGGTCTACTAACTTCATCATCAAAGGAAAAATATTACTAAGTCTTGGGTTTTCCATTTGGGTCAATGGTTGGACAAAATAACTTGTTATTCTTCAACTTGGGTGGATTGCTTCTAGACCTCATGTGATTGCCTTCTTGAAGATCATCATCATGCCATCTAAGTTGTTTCCTTCCTAGGTGTGGTGCTTCTCTTGGTCTTGATAGTCTTCATGGTTTTCACTTCACTAATTGTTTTGGGTATGGGATGGGCACAAATACTACTAAGTTAATTTGAAAGAAAATTTAAGAAGAAGGATAGAAAGAGAGAGGGAGTTGTTTTCTTCTGGCTTTCTTCACACTTGTATTTCCCTGAGTTTCTTCTAGGTGTGGAGTCCAAGTATTTTCTTCAACTTCTTCATTGCTCTTCCTTGTAGCTCTTCATGTTGCCACCAAGTTGATATTGAAGTTTCATTCTTGTGCTTGAGTCTTGATCTCCATTTTGCTGACTTGGTGAAATCTTGAAGCAAGAATTGGGGAGTGGAGGAGTAGATAGAATACAATGGTACTAGTGCTTTTGAGTTCACTAATTGGCAAATTATGAATTTGAATCTCACTAGGGACTTAGCCTTGGTCCAAAATGGCCACTACAACAAGGAAAACACTGATAGAAAACAACTATAAGACTAATATTAATTTTTAAGTCATATAACTTATATATATATTTTTTTGTATTTTTAATAGTGATTACTATTATCAACTTTTTGTCATTTGAACATATCAAATAATTAATGGTGTTGACCAATAAAATATCATAGAGTTATTATTATTGAAAAATGTTTTTTTTTCAGTGTAATCCCTTTTTATAACTCAAATAAATTGGGTGAAAAACATATTGGTATTTAATACTTGATATTGTAGTTGAATGGTGATATAGTTAATTTTGGTTTGAAAATATTTTGAGTAACCAAATAGTTGGAAGATGAAATATTATTTTAGATATAAGTTAAAACAACCCTTTGGAAAACATATTGTTAAGAAAAACATTTAATACTCATTAAAGTTGGATAAAACCTTTTGTAGTCACATAACTGTTTTCAAGTTCATATAATATTTATTAGTTGAAAACATTCTTGAGGTTTGTAATTCTCAAGTTTTCAAAGCAATGAAACATTTTCAATATAGTATTTTGAGTTGTAAACATTCTATAGAATAGGGTTTGCTAAGGAAGAACTTTCACTTTGAAATATGAAGACTTAGTTGAAACTGGTTTAGGGATTATGGAAAAAAAGAGGCATAATGGATTCTTAATTTCAATAACATTAGAATAACAGTATTATTTCCTTTGTGTTTGGGTTTTATTTGTTTTTGGTGGATTGCTTTAATAGAAAACAAAAAAAATTCAAATTTTTGTGATTTTTGCACTTTCCAAAAATCAGGGATGTTACAGACTACCACCCTTAAAAGAAATCTCGTCCCGAGATTTGGGAAGGATAGAAAGAAAGATTGGGTAACTGAGTTCCAGAACAAACTTGGTGTCTACCACCCTTAAAAGAAACTTTTGTGGGTAGTCTATTTTCATTAGATTAGAGTGTAGATTGATTTGAAATTGGCTTGAGTAGAACTTTCCTTCGTGGTAGAGCTGTAGACCAACATAGGTATGTTGGACTACCTTTGACACTGAGGGGTCACTCTTTGGGTCAATCAAAAGATCAAGTTGAGAGGATTTCACAACATCATCTCATTTAAAATGGGAACACATTTCTCAGACATTCATCGTGGTTTATTACACTGGAAGAACTTCTAAGGAAAATGAATTTATTTTCAACATAGAACTTTGCCTAAGATTTCTTCTTGGTGATATACTTTTTCATGCCTTATCTTCCTTCCTTCAGAGAGTCATATTTCCTTCCTTCTCCTTTTGAGGGCAATTATTTGCATAGTGTCCTTTATCTCTGCATTTGAAGCATGTCACTTGGCTGATGTAGTTGGGGTTTTGAAGTCCCTTTTCAGGGCAGTCATTGGCATAATGTCCTGTATCTCTGCACTGAAAACAAGTGACTTTGCTTAGGTCCTTCTTCCTTTTTATTGGTGTAATATTGGCCATCATGTCTTCATACTGTTGTCCAGTATACTCAACTATGTTGGTTGAAGGTCTGGGTTTCTTGTTGGGACAATTTCTAGATAAATGTCCATCTTCTTCACAAGAATAGCAATTCTTGGTGGAGTGTTTGGATGAATATGGATGTGGTGTAGTCTTGGCTCCAGTATCCATCTTGACATGGTCCACCTGAATAATATCCAGCTTGTGTTTTCCCTTCACATCTGGTTTTCCTAAGTTCTCTTGGATTGCACTAAGCATTTCCATTTTGGCTTCTTGTCCAACTTGTTGTACCATGGGGTAAAGTGGACATTGTGTTGGAACATGTGTTGTTCCTTCACACAGAAAACAAGTAACTTGAGTGAAGTATTCTTCAGTTGAGTTGTTTGCATCACCATGGGGCCACTCATCAGGACAATCTTTGGAATAGTGTCCTATCTCTCCACAAGATTTGCAGGCTTTGAGTGTTGAAAACATTTCTTCTTCTGTCTCCTGGTTATCTCTAGCTAACAAGGGTTGATGGTTTCCACTATTGGTCATGTTTTGGGACATCATGTGCACTATCAGGGATTGGGTATCTAACACTTGTTGCATTCCTGGTGTTAACTCCATATTGGGGTTGCTTGCATGGTTCTTGGTCATCAGTTGTATCAGCTGAGTTTGAGCTTCTAGTAGCATCTGCATTGCTATTGAGTTCTCTGGGTTGTTGGCATTATGGCTAGGCATCTGTTTTGAGGTTTTAGGGAAGATGAGTAGAGGTTAGAAAGATTAGACAAGTGGGGGTTCCTACTCAAACACAACAGATCAAGGAAACTCATCTTGCAAACAACACATAACAAACATATATCAACACATTCACCACACCAAACAACATGGTTTTTAGAAAACACTAATATTGCCATACCACACTCATTGGTATGATCAATATACTAATACGTTAACGTTGTTCTAACCAAGTAACTAGATTGGTGGTCTCATCTATATCTTCTTGAACTTTTCTTCATATTCTTCTCTCCATGTCTTGAGGTGTTCTTGATTGTTGTGAAGTCTGGGTATATGTCCAAGTTTTCTTCAATAATCTTGAGTGTAGGTCTTCATGTGGTGAAAATACTTCTTGGTATGATCTTCAACACTCATGTCTTGATGGTATTGTAGAGGTAGGTCATCTAGGAAATTTGAAGGTGAATAGTAAGAGGATATGAGAAAGATTAAGATGATTGTTTTGTTTCTAGAAAGTTTGAACATAGAAAGTTTTCAATCCTAGGGTGATCAATGGGTTATTAACAACTTGTTGCAAATTGGATATTCACTAGTGAGAGATACTGGCACCCGCTAGCCAATCAGGGAACGGTCTCGTGTCCGTGGACACGTAAAGTTGTCCGGGCCGCTTCATCTCACTATGCCGCTAGGATCCAAAATACTCTAAGGAGATAATAACATGATCAAAAATGGCTTCCAAACCTAGGGTCTCGAATTCTACAGGCAACACAATGCTCTGATACCATTTTGTAGCATCCCAACTTTTAATAAAGATGGAATACCTGTGTTATTGTGCTAGTCCCTGGATCAATTGCTAGCACCACAGTACAAAATGAAATATCATGCAAATGCATCAAATTCTATTACATCGCATGATCCAGTCTTTACAAAATAGTATTACAACTTGCATAGTCTTAGAAGACTAGCAGAAAACAAAGTATTACAGCGGAAAACATAGAACAACATTGAGCCCATCTTCTTCATGTGCCACAGGAAAAACATGTTGGCGATAGTCTCGAGATCCTAAACGAAATCCTCACTCGTCTTCAGAAACATCTGCAATATGGAATATGCAGCCACAAGGGAGTCAATACAATTTAATGTATTGGCAAGTAACACTATGGTGGATATAAATGGCAAGACTAATACTACATGCTTATTTGGCTGAGTGGAGTTTAGGCTAAGTTTTGCACAAAGCCAGTTTTTCTCCTATCACTTTTGTAAAACAAACTTTTCTTTTCAAAAGGGTGGCAACATTGGATTAAGATCCAAGCACCACAATACTGTTCACTTGGTCAAAATTTTACTTATTGAAATTGATGATGAGATTCTTCCGTCAATCCTTGTCCAGCTGCTCATAGTTGTCCATAACCGGGGACACGGCTAAGATCTTAGTTTGTAACTCTGCAGAGGTTGTGCACTTTCACCCTTTGTCTTCAATTAGCCCAAACATCCTATACACCCGGAGTGCATCATGGAAAGGAGAGAATTGAGACGAGATCTTTCAGAAGAAGAAGTCCAAACCCACCGGCAAGACCCGTTCCACCTATAATTTTGCTACATCTGCTTGTCAAGCCTGGGCTGAACCCTCACAACTTAATTGATCAAGACAGAGCCCATATGTCAAAAGGCTGCACGGGAAGCTACTAAACTTAGAAGGACATAGTAATCTCTTTGTTCCTGGGTGGCCATCCTCAAGTGACAACCTCAAGTGGAATAACCCTTAGACAAGGGCCCTGAGGCAACACTCAACATAAACCAGTCTTACCACTTCCACCCAGGTGGTTCATTCATTAGTTATACTTAGAATTTTTCCTCAACATCTAGTAAAACAATTTGTAACATTGCATAGCACCTAGTAAATTTTAAGGCTATCAAAATAACAAGGTAAAAGGGATAGCTACTCACTACTAGGATAATAGCATAGCATAATATAACTAGTAAAATTTCCTATCATGCATGCTACTCAAAGTCAACTAATGCATATAGAAAATAATGGGTAGTTGATGGTGTGTTACTTGCCTTGTTGAAGTTGGTGAAGATATTCACACTCTCTTCACAAAAGATCGTTGTTCTCCGTAAAATCTATTCATTGAAAACACAATAACAAAATAAACAAGCATCCTAACAAACAAACATACAAGTGTAGAAAACATACATAGCAACTAACATATCAAAAGGGGCTTAACCAAGTTGGTTAGGACAAGGTCTAGGTTTGAGTTTGATGTGCTCTAACTTTATTATAACCATACTTGTCGAGGAAGTTCCAAGAGTTCACTTAGAATAAACATATTACTTCTTCCACTAAAGTAATACATGCAACCACTTGGTCATATTCACCTTCAAAAAATATTTGAGTGACTATGTTAGTATTTTCCATTGCGGTTAGGGTAGGTCTACTAACTTCATCATCAAAGGAAAAATATTACTAAGTCTTGGGTTTTCCATTTGGGTCAATGGTTGGACAAAAATAACTTGTTATTCTTCAACTTGGGTGGATTGCTTCTAGACCTCATGTGATTGCCTTCTTGAAGATCATCATCATGCCATCTAAGTTGTTTCCTTCCTAGGTGGGTGCTTCTCTTGGTCTTGATAGTCTTCATGGTTTTCACTTCACTAATTGTTTTGGGTATGGATGGGCACAAATACTACTAAGTTAATTTGAAAGAAAATTTAAGAAGAAGGATAGAAAGAGAGAGGGAGTTGTTTTCTTCTGGCTTTCTTCACACTTGTATTTCCCTGAGTTTCTTCTAGGTGTGGAGTCCAAGTATTTTCTTCAACTTCTTCATTGCTCTTCCTTGTAGCTCTTCATGTTGCCACCAAGTTGATATTGAAGTTTCATTCTTGTGCTTGAGTCTTGATCTCCATTTTGCTGACTTGGTGAAATCTTGAAGCAAGAATTGGGGAGTGGAGGAGTAGATAGAATACAATGGTACTAGTGCTTTTGAGTTCACTAATTGGCAAATTATGAATTTGAATCTCACTAGGGACTTAGCCTTGGTCCAAAATGGCCACTACAACAAGGAAAACACTGATAGAAAACAACTATAAGACTAATATTAATTTTTAAGTCATATAACTTATATATATATTTTTTTGTATTTTTAATAGTGATTACTATTATCAACTTTTTGTCATTTGAACATATCAAATAATTAATGGTGTTGACCAATAAAATATCATAGAGTTATTATTATTGAAAAATGTTTTTTTTTCAGTGTAATCCCTTTTTATAACTCAAATAAATTGGGTGAAAAACATATTGGTATTTAATACTTGATATTGTAGTTGAATGGTGATATAGTTAATTTTGGTTTGAAAATATTTTGAGTAACCAAATAGTTGGAAGATGAAATATTATTTTAGATATAAGTTAAAACAACCCTTTGGAAAACATATTGTTAAGAAAAACATTTAATACTCATTAAAGTTGGATAAAACCTTTTGTAGTCACATAACTGTTTTCAAGTTCATATATATTAGTTGAAAACATTCTTGAGGTTTGTAATTCTCAAGTTTTCAAAGCAATGAAACATTTTCAATATAGTATTTTGAGTTGTAAACATTCTATAGAATAGGGTTTGCTAAGGAAGAACTTTCACTTTGAAATATGAAGACTTAGTTGAAACTGGTTTAGGGATTATGGAAAAAAAGAGGCATAATGGATTCTTAATTTCAATAACATTAGAATAACAGTATTATTTCCTTTGTGTTTGGGTTTTATTTGTTTTTGGTGGATTGCTTTAATAGAAAACAAAAAAAATTCAAATTTTTGTGATTTTTGCACTTTCCAAAAATCAGGGATGTTACAGTCTCAACGTCGTCGTGTATCCGAGAAGAAGCAAACAAACAAGGCAGAAATATAAAAAATCATTATCATGGCATTGTGCACAATCAAAGATGATGCATGTCAAATTAATGGTTGCATCAAAATAAACTAGTTGACAAGATAACACAATTTAATTGGACCCATATGTAATGTGAATTGCATATGGATGCAAATGGTTAAGGTGGAAGCAATGATCTATATTTGATTAACAAGTGTAAGTGGTTAAACATGATGCATGCATGATGATAACAAAACAATAACAACAAATAACAATGATAGATGCAAGTGAAAAAGGAATTTAACAAGGTTTGGAAATCATTTGTTAAGTTTGGAAAATTTGGTTACTTAAACATGTCACACAAGTATTTGTTGTTTTCACCAAGTTAAAGTGGGCAAAACAAATAACAAAGTTTATATTTGAAAAGAACATCAAATTTTAGGTTGGATTACATGTTTCACATTTTGAAATTGGACTTAGGATTATTTAATTATGAATTAAACAATATTAAACAATTTTTTAATTGCATTAAACAAGATTTAAATTGTTTAGGCAAATTAAATTATTCAAACCAGAAAACAAAAATTATATTTGAATAGGGTATTCAAAATGGTATGAAAAACATATTTTATTTGACTTATTTGGAAATAGTATGAATTATTTATGAATTATTACAAATTACATTTGAATTATTCAAATTTGAATTTTAAATGCATTTGAAGTTTTCAAAACAGTACACAAATTGGATATTTGGAAACATTAGGAAATTTGGATCAGAATTCATATAGAACTTGTATTAATTGGAATTACAGAATAAAAGTTATTAACTTTTAAAGTTTTGTGTTAATTCTGTTTATTAAAAAGAATTAGGGATTTTAGGAAATTCGCCGAAATCCTTTTGTTACGCGCTGGACGCGTACCCACGCGCTGCCAGGGGGGCCCGTGGGCTCACGGTGCCCGCGTGGCACGCGAGAGGCTTACGGGTGGGCCTGCTGTGCGGGGAAAAACTCCAGAAAAAGTGTTGGGGTCGCGGGGGTTCGAACCCAGGAGCTCTCTCACGCGACGATGGAACGGAACCAGTGCGGCTAGTCGTGTGGCTGTGATTGGATAGAAACTGACGAAAGATATGTTTCAACTACGCACGGTAACTGAAACTCGACAGCTGACGGAAACATTCAGCGATCGATGGTCAGGAAACGGAGCGGATCGCCGGCCGGAGGCTGGATCACGATGGTGCGGTACTTCGCTGAGTGGGCGTGCGGCTGTGGGGTGCCGTGCGTGAACGGCGAGGAGACGTAAGGAGGGAAAGGAGGGGGTGGCCTGCTCACCTCGCTTCTGGTCGAGGACGACTGCCTGACGGCAGGCAGCAGCGGCGCTCCTCCGGCGATGGCGCGGCGTCCACGAGGCTCCTCAGCAGCGGCCAAGGAGACGAGGAGCCTCAGGGAAACTCGGCGTTTCCATTCCCGCGGGCGGCAGCTCGCGGCACCCACCTTTTCCCCGCCGCCGTGGTGGTTCCTACTTCGGCCATGGAAGCTTCAGAGGAGAGACAGAAGGTGGAGCAGTGGAAGATTGGCGCGCTGGAGGAGGCTAGGGAGATGGAGCTAGGGTACACAGAGAGTAGTAGGTTTTTATCGGGCTGGCGCTGGTACGGCAGGCCATCGGCAGGGTGGGGAAGGATCGATCGGCTCTGCTGCGATCGTACCCGTGCTGACGTTGATGTTGAAGAAGACGACAAAGAGAAGGGATGGGCCAGAGAGGTAATGGGCTGGGTTGGCTGGTTAGTTAGCTGTTGCCCACTGCTTTGCTTTTTATTCTTTTTGTTTCTTTTTTTTTGTAGCAAACAAAATTGGAAGAAAAGAAGGCCTTTAGGGTTAGGAAAAATCTTAGAAAAATTAGGTTAGGTTGGTTAGGTGATTAGAAACCACATTCCAAGATTTGATTTCAAAAAGTTGAGTTTTAAAATGAGGTTTGTATTTGAATCCAAATAGAAACAATTTTCATTATTAAAAACACAATATTGAAACAACAATTTAAATAGGGTTACCCCTATGAATTACTGTGTTTAAGGATTACAATTTTACAAAAACTTGATTATCAAAACTATTTTTGATGTGGCTATTACTACTATACTAGTATATAGGTTACTATCATGCCAGTAGTTAAACTTGGTAATACCAAGCCCATAAGCCACCATATGGTATTTATTACCATCAAATATACTAGTCCCTAAGTGGACACCCTAAAATTGTGATTCTACAAAACAAAGGCTTTACGGAAAAACCCGGAGAAAAGGTGGATCCTTATTCTCCGGAGGAATGTGGAAGTGGTCATTTTTGAGAAATTGGTGTTTTCAAAAATGACACATAACCTAGTCTTCGCCGGACAACCTTTACCGTACTGCCACTCTACCCCTATATGGGTATGGGGCCTATCTAGATGCTTGAACTCGTTAGTGTATGCTTTATTCCAAAGTGCTATAGAGAAGCGGATTCTCTGAACCGAAGTGTCGCCAGGAGAGGGAAACGGGACATACACAGTGTGGGATTAATTTTCCCTCCGGATGCGACAGCTGGGCCTCCCGGCTAGGCAGGGTGGGACCTGGTGCCGGGGAGAACAACCCATCTGAAGAAATGAGCATATACTAGCTTGTGTCAGAGTGGACAGTTAGGATCAACTTCTCTGGTGCTTGCATATCGTTGTGACGATCCATGGGTGGTCGATGGCAGAGTTTTGGATCTAGTGGATGTGTACACCTCTGCAGAGTACAACTTTTTCGAAGAAGCCACGTCCTCGGATATGGACAGTTGAATGGCCATGTAGCTAGCATTGTGTCAATGTTTTCAAAAGAGGAAGTTTTTGAAAGGGAATTTTTGAAGGGAAGTGTTGAACTTGTGAAGTTCGGAAATGAAATGGAAACTTATACCGTGGAGGTATCGTCGATGATGAAAAGCCAGATGTTGTTATACAAAACAAAATGTTTTGCAAAAGAAAACCTTTTCTACTCTAAGCAAGAATTCTGGAAACTGATTCCAAGAAGTTTTGCAAAGAGAAAATATTCTTTAATAAAGCTTTACAAAACGTCTTGTACATGTGATATCTACAAGAGAAATAAAACTATATTATTTTTCTTCTGAAGTATCTTCTTCAACGAAGATACAGATTTACCTGACTGCAACTGTGGTGTCATCATATATGAACACCATTGATAGTGAACCCTATTTATAGCCTACCTACTCCACCATATAAGCATATTTGCATGTTTGGTAAGTGAAATGATGGATGTCTTGCTGAGTACATTCAAATGTACTCATTATGGTTTCGCCCCTGTATCTACTTGCCAGACTTTTGAGAAGGAGCCTCGAAGGAGATCTATGAAGAGAAGTACGGAGTTGACGGCTTTGCGAACTAGGATCGTCTCCGGGTCAGCAGCCTGTAGGTTAAGGCGTGACTTGGGCTCATCTACGTTGTGTTTTAATTGTCTTCCGCTGTGTTTGATAAGTTGCCTGCCCTATGTGGCAGTTGTGTTCAACTTGATCATCTGATCATTTATGTAATACCTTTATGTATTCGTGTAATGGATGATGTATTTCTGTGTGCCAACTTTGTATGTTGTTCACGACTGATCTTTCTGGGATCGTGAATGTATGCATACGGAGGGTTTCAGACTGCCGGTCTGGGGTCATTACAGAGTTGGTATCAGAGCCATCCTGACCTTAGGAGACCTTAGTTAGCATGGACGTCAGGTAGGAAAAGAAAGTATTTTTGAGTAAAAACCTATTTACTATCTAAATTATTTTTATCTAAGGGAATTTTAGTATATTTTCCCTCCTTCTGATCTTTTCAAAAGATTCTAAAGGCATATCTCTCTCGGTTAAGAGTTTATTTCTTACTTGTTTGCAACTGCTCCGCTCTGTTTTTGAAACATCTCTCATTTTTGAAGTTTTCTGTTCAGAAAATAGTTGGGGTTTCAAAAATAAATTGTTGGATAGTCTTACCTCTCTCAGTTAAAAGTTTTATCAAAACTTTACTTCTATTATCTTGTTTCCATCCAAAAACTTGTATACTTGCCGATGTCCCGAGAAGACCAAAATAATTACCTAACTCTACAGTGATGATGGTCAGAAGTAGATATAGTTCTTCAGCCACTTCTAGGATTTTGGATAAGTCTAGTTTGGAGTAATTTAGCGATGACCCCATGAGTCGCCTCCCCCGACGTAGCTCCAATGGAGCCTTGCTTGTGTGTTATGGCTTGCATATGTGTGTCCATAGGACTTTGTGCTATTGTGTGGTGTAGATTTTGGTTCATCTAGGCTTCTATATGTATGTGGGGTGCTCAAAATTTGCAAATTTGTGATTGCCCCGCTCTTGTTTTTGAATCGCCTCTTGTTAGGTTTTTGCAAGCAAAAATGTTTGTATAATATTCAAAAACAAGAATTTGTTGCTTAAACTTATACTTGTTTTCGCCTCGAAATGCCACCGTCATGAACCACCACCATCTCCACCAAAATCAATGAAAGCACTGTTGGGCCTAATAATGGAGGACCATCAAGCCACACGAGCTGAGAGCGTTGCTACAAGCGCTACACACCAACCACTACTGACCAAAACCTCTATGTTTGTATGTTTGCAACCGACTCTTTTTGCCCTGTTGGCTAAATGTTGCACATTTTTCTATGTCCCCTTTTAAAAGACCAAACTAAAGAGATCCCCTTTTAAAAGTTATATACCTCCCTCCTCTGGAGAAAGGTGAAAAAGAATTCTTCACATGCCATGATGCGCAACCCCCTCAAAAGCCAATCCGAAGAGCACGATTCAATATTCGACGTACGATGACGCTAGTCGTATCTTGTCGGACAAACATGGTTAAATAGAAAGCTAACAAGACTAACATGCTTTGCCTAATCTTAGGTTGACACCTAACCAAAGCATGCAAACTACTGACAACTCTTTCTAAACCAAGGAATTAAGTGACTTACGACACCTTCTAATCTAGTTGGTAAAAAGGAGAAGTCACGAGAAAATAAAATGATGACTTATGCGTTTGCTAGTTAATAGGATACCGGGTGTATCTATTTTAGAAACCAAATCTTAATAGACGTGGTAGGTACTATGAGATTTGGGGTTTAGAAATTAAGTGAACGATGGAATGGATATGATAGATCTAGAAAACAACAGTTTTCCTGTTTTTGTTTCTTTGTGTGCTCTTGATTGAAATGAATTTGTGTTTTATTCAATCTTGCTTCCTAACCTATATGGAGTTGTTAGGACTTGTTATTATGTTGTTTTGTTACAATAAATCTACCCTAGAAAGTGTGTGCATGATTGGAAACTCGTATAAAAATGAAATAGCATTTGTCACCTTCTAGTTTATTATTTGGAAGTATTGTGAGAGCTAGATCTGTGTATACTTTCTTAGTAGATTTTGTGCTATGTTTTCTTGAGTCCAGGACCATTTAGGTACTATTATTTTGATGCTTGTACCTCTATTAGCTTTCATGTCTCTTAATAGTAAAGCATGTGTAAGCATTGCTATCAATATGCACTAGTATTGTTTCACTAGATTAAATAACCTTATATTTTTATCTGGTATGCAAAGTTTTTCATGAGTAACCAGAGGCTTAGTACCTATTTTTCCTTGGTATTAGTAGGCCATAGCCCACTGGTCCCATTGCATTTTGTCTTGAGGATGAAAATCCCCAACCATACACATGTGTGAAAATGGCATGTTTCACTATGTGATTGATTTCTATTTTCCACCATGGAAAATATAATTGTTTGTTTTCACTTATGCAAGTGAGAAGTTTATCCTTATTAATAAATACTAATATGTTTAGGTGTGATCCTTTTGTTAGCATAATATTCCTTAGGGGTATCATGTTAAGAAATGTTTCACTATCGTGTGCTAAAATTAAATTGTTCGCAAATAAAATAAATTCCTCTTGATTGGTAGATTGTTTGTGAATAATTTTAAATTGAGTGTATGGACTTTTGAAAAGGTTTAGATAACTTTTCATTAATTACATAGCTACTGGTTGTGTGAGTTATACCTTACTTGTTTGCTAGTAATTGGTTAAAGGAAAACAGAAATTGCTAGAAGAAATTTCTGCATGCTTAATGGTTGATTCATAAAATTATTCTGGTGCTTGTGCTTACTAACATGAGTAGGATTGGTGTACTGTTATTATGTACACTTATATTCATGACTTGCTTGTTTAGATTTAAACATCATGATAGCATTGTTTGCTTCTCTAGTGTGAAACTAGTTTCACCACTAGAAAATGGTGATTTTTGCTCTAGTATTACCCTCTTTTTATTTTATGAGTATATGGGTTGATATAGCATGTTTAGGAAGTTATTACTTCTGTTATCATGCCATGAATTATTTAGTTGCATGTTCTATGGTTATAGGATATGATTATCTCTTATAGAACGCTGGTGTAGATTTTTCATACTAGTGGGTTATTTGTGCAGTCCTTTTTTTATGCCTGTGTAATAGGAGTTTTATCTTGTGTGAAGATGGTGTTTTAGAGTATCTTTATGATTGGATTCATTGGTTTTTAGCTACTGGTTGTTTTCTAATTGTTCATGATTGATGGATTCCAAAACCTCTAGTAGACAATAACCTAGTGAATAAATAGTCTATTCATCTGTGGTGTTGTTTGCTTGCTTATTGGATTCTGTTTAAATGTTTTAACTTAGCATGAGTTTATAATTGTGTTATGATTGTGCTTAAGAGTATCTTAGTAAACTAAAACATCCAACTAAAATCATGAACATATTAAATGATAGTTGCTTGTGGGGAGTAACACCCACTGCCGTGGCTATTTGTTCTGTCTGTTTGTTTTACCTTAGCAACCTAACCTTTGCACCCACAAGCTATATTTTTAGCTAATTATATACCTTGTTATGAGAGTGGTACACCACCCCATATGTGGTATGTAATATGTGGGATATAGCTAGGAACTCATGTAATAATTAACGGTACGTTTCCAGGTAGTTCTGCACTAACCTTAATTTTGTTTGTGTCTAAATCGTCCAAAACCCAAGGTAAGGAGACCCTGGTCAGGCCTCGTCAAAACTAGGACACAAAAGTTTTGGACCTAACATAGTACTGGTGTATTTTTTTTATTAAAGTGAAGTTGTTAATTTAGGGGAATACCCCGCCTCCCAAGAAAAGTCAAAGGGGGGAAGCACCAGCACTCCAACACTAACATTGTGTTTGTTGGCCCTCCCTTAGTCCTCGCTTGCGAATCTCGGGGACGAGATTCTTTTTAAGGGGGGAAGACCTGTCACACCCCAATTTTGGAATACCTGATAACACAGTTGTTTTGCTAATTGCTTGACAAATAAACTTTGGTTGTGTTTGTTTGAGTGCAACTAAACAAACTAATTATATAATCTTACATGGCTAAGAAATTGAAAACAAACTTAAAAAGATAGCAAAGCAGTAAACTAAAAATATTCAACATATTGTTCCAATGACCTTGGCAATATTTTCTAAAGTAAATATTGATCAAAGAGTTTTCCAAAACTATCTTATGAATCCCATACTTGTTGAATATTATTCCAAGGCCTAAATTAAGAAAGAGGAAACACTAAATAAATTTCCCTAAAAGACTATCAGGAAAAAGAGGCATTCTTAGATGCTTCACCAAAATCTCATCAAATGTTTTTCCAACCTTGCAAGCTTAAAAACAAAAGTATTGGAGAGCATTGACTTGCTATCCCTAGTCACATAAATATTTTGGCAAAGCATTGTTAAAGAAAAGCCAAGTGCCTTATTAAATTGAATTTCCAATATTTCCAGAAACAGGAAACTCAAACAAGTTACTATTGGAAATTTTCTTCAAATGATCTGAAATTAATACCAGTGCTTCCTTATATCAAATAAGGAACACACACAAGAGGAGACCAAAATTTGAATCCATTAAAGTCCTGAAAAGATGATTTTTCTCCACAGCAACAATTGGAATTTTGAACAAGTTTGTTCTACAAACTTATTCAAAATGCCTTGAAATAAATACCACATGCTCTATATCATAAATAACGATGAAAACCAAAAGGGCACAAGTTTTTGAATTGTTTAAGTTGCCAAAAACCCCTGTTTTCAAGACAGCACCTTTTTCAAATTTGAACCAGTTTGTTCTAGGAAGTAACTCAAAATGACTTGAATTTTGTACCACATAAGGAACATACCAAATAAGGAATGTGTGCCAAAAATTATCATTTTTGGAAGCTCCTAAGTAGGTTAATAAATTCAATGTCCATTTATGTCAGAATTGAAATTTGAACAACTTTGAACTATCAAGTTTATCCAATTGAGCCAATTTTCACATATGTTGTGCATCTAAACTAATAAGAATTTTGGGCAAAAGGATTTTAAATTTAGACTTTGTTTTCCTAGTGAAAACATCATTTTTCAGAGTGGACAAGGGCCTATTTGTAAAATTCCAGGGACCTAGTTGAAAGCTGAGTCACCTTCTTCCTCCTAGCTCCTCTGTAGATACAGAGCACCTACGCCATTGCCTTCGATTGGAAGGTAACTCGAGGATAAGAACCCCCCATGTGCACCTCTGTACCTCCCACTTGCTCCCCCTCTCTCCCCTCGAGCTCTCTCTCCTCTCTCTCTTTGGAAAGGCTCAAAACCGAAACCCTAGGAGAAGCTCGCCGTCGATTCGGCCAAATATGGGCTCGCCGGCGGCAGCCATGGTTCTCATCGTCTCCGCATCGTCGTGGTTGTGCTCGGTGCCGAAGGAATCGAGGCGGAAGGGCTCGAGGTGCCCGCGCCGTCCGTTTTCCTCTTCGGGCCCGGCGCACTCCGGCGAGCTATCGCCGCCGATTCGCTCCTCCTCTGCCTTCTCCGAGCGTCTCCTCGAGTTCATGGTGAGCAGGCGCTCCCCGCCGACCTTTTTCCCCTCTCCCTATCCCTCCGAATCTCTGTCGTGCCGTGCTCCCTCTCGGGCCGCCGTGCGCCCTCGTCGCCGGCCACTCTCCGGTGACCTCCCGGGAAGCGAGGCTGCGCCCATTGGGTTCCCCTCGTCGAGACCAACGCGTAGGTGTATTTGTTTCGCGAAACGGTGCATGGATTGCTTCGATTAGGCCCTCGCCGGAGATCCTCCCGCCGGCGATGACGCGTGCTGGCGTCAGCGCCCTTGACCCCGCGCTGGTACAAGTCAAACCTGCATGTGGGCCTCAGATCTGCCCGCGTGGCTGCCGCGTGGCCACCTGGCCCGCTGGTCAGCCACTGCGGCTAGATCTGCCCGCGGTAGGAATTGTTCTGGCCGGCCCAATAGTTGGATCTGGCCCATCCGTGTTTGATTTTCCATTTAATTTTCAGATAAATAGACATGTTTGCTTTTGGATTTAAAAGCTAACCTAAAAGATGAATTTGACCAAGATAAAATTCACAGTGGTAAAGCAACAAAATCTAAACCACCTCCAATTTGTAGATATACATTTGGATGAATATTTTAGAAATGAAAAATGTTTTGGCAACAGGTACCAGAAACACCAAAATGAGCACCATTTTAATTTCACAACTCATAATGAGGTGTATCCAATTGCATTGGAAATCCCTTGAAATTTCCTAACAGGATAAATTAACCTTGTTTCCAAATGCCTAATATTTTTGAAATGGCATGCAATTTGGTAAAACACCAGAGAGCACTTTGGTGATTTTTATAAAATAATTAAAAATGATTTTTGATGCAAACTCAACTGGATGGTCTTGTATATGTTTAGGGATATCCAAACCTAGCTGGGTTTAATTTTTAGAGCATCATAGAAAATGTGGTGGACAGATCTTTAATTTGCATGTTTCTGCCATTTTGGCATTTTAGGTAATTAAATTGTGTGAATATATTTTTGTGTTGCAATATTGTTTTCTAGCATGTACAAGTTGTGTGAACTTGTTTTCTAAGTGTTACTTAGCTATTTTAGCATGTTAGTTTGTTTGGACTTGAGTTGAGAAGAAATAGGATTTTTGTTAATATCATATGTTTTATCTCTAGTTAAATACTTGCATAGGATTTTTGAGTGATTAATTTATGTGCAAGAACTTGGATTGTTGATTGAGTCCAGTACCATGTTGGTACACATATTGTGTTGTTATCACCTTTGCTAGCTTGCATTTGAGTTGGTAGAGAAGCATGAGTAGTTTAGTCATCACTATGAGAATGTTATGGAAAAATTCCCTCATGTGTGGAATTTTTGACATAAACATTTGTGGTTGTGTAGCCACATATTTTTGTGTTGTATTCATAGGACCAGTAGCATTTTGGTTATATTTTTATGAGTACTTGAACCCTAGAGTTTTCACTTGTGTGGAAATAATAGCATGAGTAGCATTACCTTGCTTATTTTAGCATCCTATTATTTTCTACGAGTATGGTTAATGCACTAGATGCTAGTTTAGTCTTTTGTTAATTTTTAGCAAGTATGACCATAGGCCTTGTGACCTCTTAATGCTTTTTTATGCTAGTGGAACACCCACTGGTGTCATTGCATCTTCGGTGGAAACATTATTTCCCCCACACTAGATGTGTTTCTTTTATATAGTTCTCTAACTAATGAGTGCCTAGTATTTTTGCCTTGAGCTTTTGAGTGCTAAATGAAAATGTGTATGCTTATGTTTGTAAGTGGTTGTAATCATGTGTGGCTTGCTAGGAAAAATCCATTCTTGGAGTGTGGTTTGATTCCTCTAGTAATGCCCTTTTATTACCACTAGTATGTAGGAGTTGCCCTGCAAATTGATGCATTGTTTTATTAAATGGGATATTTTTGTTATAGCAAGTATAGATGTTTTTCACTCCTGTTTTTGTGACATGGACCCTCTGGTTGTATTTCAATTACTTGATTGAAATGCATCCATTGATTCTTCATGTTTGAGTTGTACTAGTTTCCCTAGCATTTTTTTTGTATTGAATTATTTTTCCTGCCAACTTGTGTTTGGTAGATATTTGTGTATCCTTGCATGAGGACATGTTTTCATTTCCCATTATGATAACATGGTTCCTTGTTTTCATTTTAGTACTTTACTTGTTATGCTTGCTTGCATAGCAAACCCTTAGTAGGAGCATGTCTATAGGATTCCTCCTTTTTAGTCATTGTTTCTATTGTTCTCACTATGAGAAATTATGTGTTTTGTGATGAGTCTATTGCCTTGTTGCACTTGTGTAGGCTCACTGATTTGTACAAGTAACATTTGCAAATCATGTGCCTTGTTTATTCTTGATGTGAATTTAGGCTTAGCAGATTAGCTACCTTGTTCTTTTTGTGGTTTGGTTGACAGACCCATTGCCATGCTTATTATTGTGCATGTTTTGTATACTTTTCGTAGTCTCACCCTTGTGAAACTAAGTGTGTTTTGGGTTTATTCATATCTTGGTATGAGAGTGGCACACCCACTGAATCCATGATATTAAGGTTGTGAGATATGTTCCTCCAACCTTAAGTTGTCTTATTAAATGGCATTTCTGCCAAGTGTGTTTGTTTGATTGTTTGCTCCATTAATAATTGTGTGATTGGTTATTATTAGTTTCCTTGCTGTAGGTATTGTTGTGTATTGTTGATTGCCTTGATTGTTTCTGAATGTGTGTCCTTTATTCTTTTTACGACGTTAGAAAACGAAGAGGAAGGAAGTGTCGGGAAGCTCTGTTTCAAGTTCCAGTCACTCCAAAACCAGGGACACAAGGAGATACCAGGCAAGCCATCCTGATGCTTGCTGATACAATACTTATCATTATCTATCATGCATGTTTTACCTCTGAAGTTTTACAAAAACTTGATTATCAAAACTATTTTTGATGTGGCTATTACTACTATACTAGTATATAGGTTACTATCATGCCAGTAGTTAAGCTTGGTAATACCAAGCCCATAAGCTACCATATGGTATTTATTACCATCAAATATACTAGTCCCTAAGTGGACACCCTAAAATTGTGATTCTACAAAACAAAGGCTTTACGGAAAAACCCGGAGAAAAGGCGGATCCTTATTCTCCGGAGGAATGTGGAAGTGGTCATTTTTGAGAAATTGGTGTTTTCAAAAATGACACATAACCTAGTCTTCGCCGGACAACCTTTACCGTACTGCCACTCTACCCCTATATGGGTATGGGGCCTATCTAGATGCTTGAACTCGTTAGTGTATGCTTTATTCCAAAGAGCTATAGAGAAGCGGATTCTCTGAACCGAAGTGTCGCCAGGAGAGGGAAACGGGACATACACAGTGTGGGATTAATTTTCCCTCCGGATGCGACAGCTCGGCCTCCCGGCTAGGCAGGGTGGGACCTGGTGCCGGGGAGAACAACCCATCTGAAGCAATGAGCATATACTAGCTTGTGTCAGAGTGGACAGTTAGGATCAACTTCTCTGGTGCTTGCATATCGCTGTGACGATCCATGGGTGGTCCATGGAAGAATTTTGGATCTAGTGGATGTGTACACCTCTGCAGAGTACAACTTTTTCGAAGAAGCCGCGTCCTCGGATATGGACAGTTGAATGGCCATGTAGCTAGCATTGTGTCAATGTTTTCAAAAGAGGAAGTTTTTGAAAGGGAATTTTTGAAGGGAAGTGTTGAACTTGTGAAGTTCGGAAAGGAAATGGAAACTTATACCGTGGAGGTATCGTCGATGATGAAAAGACAGATGTTGTTATACAAAACAAAATGTTTTGCAAAAGAAAACCTTTTCTACTCTAAGCAAGAATTCTGGAAACTGATTCCAAGAAGTTTTGCAAAGAGAAAATATTCTTTAATAAAGCTTTACAAAACCTCTTGTACATGTGATATCTACAAGAGAAATAAAACTATATTATTTTTCTTCTGAAGTATCTTCTTCAACGAAGATACAGATTTACCTGACTGCAACTGTGGTGTCATCATATATGAACACCATTGATAGTGAACCCTATTTATAGCCTACCTACTCCACCATATAAGCATATTTGCATGTTTGGTAAGTGAAATGATGGATGTCTTGCTGAGTACATTCAAATGTACTCATTATGGTTTCGCCCCTGGTATCTACTTGCCAGACTTTGAGAAGGAACCTCCGAAGGAGATCTATGAAGAGAAGTACGGAGTTGACGGCTTTGCGAACTAGGATCGTCTCCGGGTCAGCAGCCTGTAGGTTAAGGCGTGACTTGGGCTCATCTACGTTGTGTTTTTATTGTCTTCCGCTGTGTTCGATAAGTTGCCTGCCCTATGTGGCAGTTGTGTTCAACTTGATCATGTGATCATTTATGTAATACCTTTATGTATTCGTGTAATGGATGATGTATTTCTGTGTGCCAACTTTGTATGTTGTTCACGACTGATCTTTCTGGGATCGTGAATGTATGCATACGGAGGGTTTCAGACTGCCGGTCTGGGGTCCTTACAGTGGGCCCCTCGGGCGTCCACCATCGTCGCCCTTTTGCCTATTTATCCCCCTGGTACATCAACCCTAAATATATACCACTTCGTCCCGAGAAACACCCGAGGCCGCCATCATCATCATCCCGGGATCGGGAGGGCTCTGGAGCTCTCCTCGACAGGCTGCCGGGAGGGGAATTCATCACCGGTGGTGTCTACACCACCATACCTTCCTCCAAAGTGATGTGTGAGTAGTTCATACCTGGACTACGGGTCCATAAAAGTAGCTAGATGGTTGTCTTCTCCACATTGTTCCTCATGTTTAGATCTCATGAGCTACCCTACATGATCGAGATCATCTTTATGTAATTCTACATGTTGTGTTTGCTAGATTCTGATGAATGTTGAATGCTAAGTCTTCTGATTATCAATATATTATGTTATGTACATGCATATGTTATTTATGATCTTGCATGATCTCCGTTATTAGTAGATGCTCTGATCAAGTAGATGCTAGTAACTCCTAGAGGGAGTATTTATGCTCGATAGTGGGTTCATGCCTCCTTTGCATCTGTGCTCGAGTGACAGAAACATGAAGCATGGAGGATGTGTTGTTTCCATTAGGGAGAAAACAACGGTGTTTACTTAGTTTACATTGTTTACATTACACACTTTCCTTTTGTTCGGATGATCTTCGGGGGGGTGGATTATTAGTGATAGATGTAGTTGGATGACGGTCTATGTATCTTGTTGTAATTCCCTCATGAATCACATAGTAATCTTTATGTCTTGCATATGCACTAAGCTGCAACCTTCATTTATGTCAATTGCCCAGCTGTAATTTGTTCACCACACATGTTATTTATCTTTTTTGGAGAGACACCACTAGTTAACTGTGGACCCCGGTCCATTTTTTCATATTGATAATACACACACTGCTTCCACTGCTTTCACACTGCTTCCACTGTTTTCACACTGCGGCTACTGTTTTCATACTATTCTCATACTGTTTTCCACACCATACGTTTAACCTCTTTGTGTTCAGCAAAACCGGTGAGATTGACAACTTCACTGCTTCGTTGGGGCAAAGTGATTTGATGGTGTTGTGTAGGTTCCACGTTGCTGCTTGACCGGTAGTGCGCCCTGCCATCTCAGCTGCATCAACCTTCTGAAGTTACTCCTTCCTCCTACCGGTCGATTCAACCTTCGTTTCTTTTTGAGGGAAACTTGCTACTATGATCTTCATACCTTCCTCTTGGGGTCTCCCAACGAACGTGTATTACACGTGCATCAAGACCTCATGAGCTGAACTACCCCACACATGACTTAGAGCTTGCCATAGTTGACATGCCCTCAAGGGAGGGCGACACTTTCTTATGGGAAAAAGATGTGAAATATACATGGATCATAAGAGTTTGAAGTATATCTTTACTCAGTGTGAATTAAATATGAGGCAACACCGTTGGCTTGAGCTCATTAAAGATTATGATCTAAGTATCCACTATCACCCTAGGAAGGCAAATGTTGTTGTTGATGCTCTTAGTCGAGAACCGAGCCCTCTGAATGCTATGATCCAGATTAGGCAACCTGAGTTGTGGAAAGAACTTGAGAAGCTTGGTATTGAAGTGGTAAGCTATGTTATGTTGGACACCATGGATGTTAAATCAACTCTGGTTGATCAAATCAAAGAAGATCAGAATGGCCAGAAAAGTATTGATGGAATTAAGATCCGCATGGAGTAGGAGAAAGTTGTTGTTTTTACCATTGAATCCGAGGGAGTATTGTGGTATGAAGGTCGCATTTGTGTTCCTTCCGAGTCTGAGCTAAAGTAGATCATCATGACTGAGGCTCATGATACCCTGTATTCTATTCACCCTGGAGGAACCAAGATGTATCAAGACCTGAAGGAGAGATTTTGGTGGCATGGAATGAAGCGAGACATTGCTTCATTTATAGCCAAGTGTCATGTTTGCCAACAAGTAAAAGCTGGGCACCAGCATCCCACTTGATTGCTACAGCCACTGAAAGTATTAGTATGCAAATGGGATGAAGTCGGGATGGATTTCATTACTGAACTTCCTAGGTCCAGCCGAGGAAATGATTCTATATGGGCTGTCGTGGACAGGCTCACTAAAGTTTCTCATTTTATCCCTATCCAGACTACTTATCGTGGAGACCAGCTAGCCGATCTTGACATTTCCCGTATTGTTAGCCTGTATGGAGTCTGTCGAATATATACCAAATTGGGGTATATCGGATGGTAGTCTAAAGTGCCGGATTGCCCGGGTGGCCCGAATGGTAGTGGGCTACGGTCCATTGGGCGGCCCAGTAAGCTGACGCACAGAAGCCGGATTCTAGAAGAACCCGGATCACGGCCCACGTGATCTGGCTTGGAGTAGAAGGCGGATTCCTTACTTTCCAAGTTAATAGTCGCCGTAGTCTTCTAGGTTTCCTACTCTGTATGCCCTAACCCGGCTATTATATAAAGCCGAACGGGAGATATGATAGATAGAGCAGAAGACAGAGGCTAACTTGCCGGGAAGTTGATCCTCAGCGAATAGCTAAACAGAACCTCACATTGTACTTGTATACACAGGCTTTAGACCTGAATAGTGAGTTTGCAGGAGTAGGAACGCCGTATTATTACGACGTACCGAACCTGGGTAAAACCTGCGTTTTCGTCTTTAGCGCAACCACGTTCCCCCACGTCTCTACCCGTAGTCTCATGGCACCCCCGTCTATGAAAACTACTACGATGTCTCGACAGTTGGCGCCCACCATGGGGCAAACGGCGTCAGGCGTAAAATTTCGATCTGGGATACTGGGTGGAA
The DNA here is from genome assembly GCA_028641055.1 of Alopecurus myosuroides. NCBI lineage: Eukaryota > Viridiplantae > Streptophyta > Magnoliopsida > Poales > Poaceae > Alopecurus > Alopecurus myosuroides. Next base: position 540,578,633 of record CM054057.1, read on the forward strand.
TCGGCAGTCCATAACCGTTGGAAGCCTGGAGTTCGACGGCGATATCGGACGCTTCCTCGACAATGGATCTTACATACCGGCGCAAAATCATCTGGTAAGTGCCTGCGTGTTACCGATTGGATCTACCATTATCTTTATCGGACTAGATGCAGAGGCCATGGGGTTTTGCGGTGGAAGCAAATTTTTCCCACCCGGCCTATACCCAGTCGAAGATGACTACGATACCGGATTTTGCTCAGATCGCCGACAAAAAAGTGATTCACACTTTATCGGTATGGTGCAATCCGAGGTCGCCAAAAACACGGATGAAAGCAATCCCGTGCAAGAGGCAGAAAACACCAAACCCACTACAGAGGTGGAAGATCCGACATCCGCCAATCCAGCGATGAACTTGGAAGCTAACTCTGTGCTAGCCCCCATTGAGGCAAGATTAGAGTCAGAAACCGGATCAGATGACTTTGACTCCGAAGACGAAGACGTTGACGCCTTCGAAAGAAAAGTTAAATCTTTTTAGGAGGGATTCCATGAAGTACTAATGGCGAAACCGGCTGAAAACACGGACGCCGGCAGTCAGGAAAGCCATAGAACTCCTCCGCCAGAGGGAGAGAGAGAAGAGGGAGAAACTTCTCCAATATTCCCCAATGTCAAGGAATTGACAGAGGATGAACCTGCCAAAAAGCCTCCCTCTTCCAAGAAAAAGCACAAGGCCGCTAAAAAACTCCAATACAAACTCCGGAAGAAGAAATTAGCTGATCCAGCTGATGAAAGCCCGGAAGAAGGAGATGCAACCGGAACAAAACTTGCGGAGAAGAAAACAAAAGAAATCCTTGTTCCGCCAATGACAGAACAAGAAGAACAGGAGTTGCTGCAAACACCAGTGGGATTGCACGAACCACCTGAAGTGCTAGAAGCCAGGAAACAAGCTCTCCAAAGGCAACAGCAACATCTATTCAGAACTCGTGAACACCTCCAAAAAACCCAGGATGACATCAATCTCATGAATGAAGAAATCGAGGAGTACGAGAAAAAGAATAGATCTGCCTTAAAACCTACAAGGTTACCCGGAATCGTAAGACCGGAAGTACTGCCGCCAAAAGAAAGGTTTCACAACCCATCTTGGCAAAAGCAGGTAAACGGCAAAGATGCCAGAGGCGAACCAATATACAAAACCGCAGCAGAAAACGCGGAAGCAGCATTCGCCATCCTCAACAACGATATGTACTCAAACGGTGAAAAACTTCAAGGGGTGTATGCTTTCCTCGGAAAGGCATTGCAACAACAACACCGGGGGCAAGAGCGATCAGGGAGGCTGCATGAAGACTCCGCCCTATGCAAAACAGCTACTTGCGCAGCTGGAGCACCCGGACCGGAGGAACCGAGAGATCCAAATGAGAGGAAAACAGATCCGAGAAAAGACAAGAAAAATCCCGATAACAGGGATGAAGCATATCGAACCGGATCCCATCTCCCAAAAGGTGGACTTAACATCCACGATCGGGAAGAAAAACACCGGAATGACGGCAAAGCAATGCCACCTCCGAGAAACCCAGCTGAAAAAGCCGGAAGACAGGGTATACCTCACAGGCGTGAGAGATCTCGGACACCCCCCAAGGACAAGGAAAGATACAGGAGTAGAACTCCACCTCATACAAAGGGACGTGATATCGGAAGAAATAGAGATGATGCCGGAAAAGCGCGTCCGCGCAACAATGGAAAAGAAAGGAGTAGATCCCCTTCTCTCCATTCAGGCGGCAGGTACTCCGCACACATGGATAGGGCGGAAAGAGACGACTTATACTTTGGACCTAAGTGCTTCAAAGATAGGATCCGAAGGATAACTCTGCATTCTGGCTTCGCCAAAGTTGGTCCAACATACCAAAAATACACCGGCAGTACAAACCCGGATACCTGGCTCTCAGAATACTATACAGCCGTCCAGATTAACAATGGGACGGACCTGGAAGCTGTAAAGTTTCTTCCCCTAATGTTACTGGACGGAGCCAGAGATTGGATTAACGGATTACCTTCCAGAACTGTTGACAGCTGGGATGATATGGCTCGAGTATTTACTCAGCACTTCCGGGGAACCTACAAACGCCCGAATTGCATAAACCAGCTAAACCGTTGCACCCAATTTGAAGACGAACCATACGTGGATTTTATCTCAAGATGGACTGCAATGAAGAATAGCTGCTCTGGAGTAACTGACGTACAAGCAATACATGCTTTCGTCAATAGCCTAAAACCCGGACTTGTACCGTTCATGGTTGGTTCCAAACAGCACAAAGATCTCGGATCTATGCTTACAACCGCCAATGAACATGCTGCAGCCGAAGACGACATCAGGGCTAGAGGAGGCAGTATCGACACACTGATACATGCCAAAAAGAATCCTCGCCCTGAGAAAAAAGGAGCTCCAGACGCAACACAAAAGCCCAAAGAAGTTAACATAGCCTTTGGAAGTGAAAAGGGAATAGGTGGAAAGGACACAGTTCAGAACCAATCAATTACACCAAGGAAGAATGGGAAAAGATTAAGTCGGAACCCTGCGTCCACCATTCGCAATTTGGGAAACCCACCCATACCAACGCACAATGCCGGCTGAACAAGCATATGAAAGGCAGTGCAGGATCCGGAAATAAGGGGAAGAATTCCAAAAGGAAGTTTTCCAAACAAAAGCCAGAAGCTGAGAAAAAAGACATTGAATCGGACACTGATGAAAAAATCCAGGAACAGCATCGAAAAGGCGAGCCCACATTTCAGAGAGTTGATGGAGAGTGTGCCCTAACTTTCCTGGCAAGTCCGTCAGCAAAGGTGGCAAAAAGAACGCTTCGAGAAATAAATGCGGTTGTTCCGGCAACCCCGAAATTCTTGAAGTATTCAAACTCACCAATTACCTGGGATCAGTCTGATCATCCCGGGAATATCCCTGAACCCGGCACGCAAGCCCTTGTTGTAAGCCCTATTGTCCAGAACACTAGGCTAAGAAGAGTGCTGATGGATGGAGGATCCAGCATTAATATAATGTACCTGGATACACTGAGGCATCTGAAAATCTCCGAGACCCAGCTCAACCATAGGAACATACTTTTTCACGACATTGTTCCTGGCAGGCAAGAAAGATCCCTAGGATAAATTTCCCTAGATGTCACTTTCGGAGAAAAAGATCACTTCCGTCAGGAAAAAGTTTCCTTCGAAGTGGTGCCGTTCGAAAGCGTGTATCACGCGATACTCGGACGTCCAGCTTTCGCCAAATTTATGGCAAGATCATGTTATATCTATAACAAGCTGAAGATGCCAGGGCCAAAAGGAGGAGTAATATCCATATCGGGAGACTTCAAGTTGGCAAACAAGCTGGAAAAAGAAAACGCCCTTTGCACCGAAAAAATCATAGCAAAGGAAGAGTTGAAGGAGCTGGCCAAAGAGGTATCGCCGACAGAAATGCCGGCAGGAAAAGAAACCCGGAAGCCAGCAGACAGCTTCAAGGCCTCCGAGAACACAAGAAAGGTAATCCTAGATCCCAACGATCCGACAAAATTTGTCGTAGTGGCAACTGGGATGACCGACAAATAGGAAGGCGAGCTCATCAAGTTCCTCCGTGAGGACTAGGATATTTTCGCCTGGTGTCCAGCTGACATGCCAGGCGTACCCAGGGAACTTGTTGAGCATCAACTTAAGGTGATTCCAAGCTCCAAACCCGTCAAACAAGGTCTCCGTCGATTTGACGGAAGAAGACGGAAGGCTATTGGCAAGGAAATTATCCGGCTTTTAGCAGCAGACTTTATCGAGGAAGTTATACACACCGATTGGTCCGCAAATCCGGTGTTAGTACCAAAGAAAGATACCACTGCCCTTAGAATGTGTATAGATTACACCGGTTTAAACAAACTGTGTCCAAAAGATAGGTTTGCGTTACCGCGAATCGATCAAATAATAGATGCCACTGCAGGCTCTAAGCTCTTATGCTTTTTGGATGCATATTCCGGGTACCATCAAATACGCATGAAAAAAGGAAGATCAAATTAAGACTTCTTTTATAACCCCCTATGGGACGTACTATTACATAACCATGCCATTTGGCCTGAAGAACGCAGGTGCCACCTACCAGCGTTGCATGCAACGTTGTTTGCATAGTCAGATTGGCAAAAATGTCCATGTTTACGTGGACGACATTGCTGTTGTAACCAAGGAAAGAGATACACTCCTTGAGGATTTACGAGAAACCTTCGAAAATTTGCGCACTTACAAGATGAAGTTAAATCCATTAAAGTGCGTATTCGGGGTTCCCTCAGGAAAACTTCTGGGTTTCATCGTTTCTCATAGAGGAATGGAAGTTAACCCAGAAAAGATCAAAGCAATCTTAAACATCTCCAAGCCTACGTGTGTAAAAGATGTCCAAAGATTGACGGGTTCCGCGGCAGCCGTCAGCAGATTTATTAGTCGGCTGGGGGACAAAGCTTTACCACTCTACAAGTTGCTGAAAAAATCCGACAAATTCGAGTGGACAGAAGAGGCAGATGCAGCGTTAACCCAGTTAAAGGAAACTTTGATGAAAGCTCCAATTTTGGCATCCCCAAAAGACGAAGAACCTATGTTATTGTACCTTACGGCTAGAACACGGGTTATCAGTGCAGTAATTGTTGTGGAACGGAAGAAAGATGAACATAGCATACCAGACCAGCATCCGGTATATTATATAAGTGAAGTTTTCTCCGAGTCCAAACAAAGGTATCCACACTATCAAAAACTGGCATATGGCATATTTTTCGCATCCAGAAAACTTCGCCATTACTTCCAAGGAAATTCCATAACAGTGGTATGTAAAGCACCACTAGGGGATATAATAAACAATGCGGAGGCGACTGGCCGACTAGCCAAATGGGGCATCGTAGCAGCCTTCGACATTAAGTATCAGCCCAGGACGGCAATAAAATCCCAGGTTTTGGCAGATTTTGTCGCCGACTAGACGAAAGCAATGGATAAAACACCAATGCCGGAGTCCGAGTACTGGATCATGCATTTTGATGGATCCAAGATGAAGGAGGGCGCTGGAGCTGGTGTAGTTTTAAAATCCCCTAAAGGAGACACAATGGAGTATGTATTACAAATACACTTCAACGCCAGCAACAACGTGGCAGAATACGAAGCTTTGCTTCATGGCTTGCATATTGCAAAAGAAATAGGGGTCAAGCGAATTTTGTGCTATGGTGATTCAGATTTGGTACAGCATCAGCTCAACCAAACTTGGGACGCAAAAAGCCCTATAATGGCCGAATATCGCAGAACGGTGGACGAGTTCGCCATTTGTTTCTTCGGATTCGAAGTACTCCATGTTAAACGGGAGGAGAATTGGAACGCGGATGCGTTAGCCCGCATGGGATCAGAAAGGGTAAAAATCCTACCACCAGGTGTTTTCTTCCAACATTTGTACGAACCATCGATAAAAGGTGGAGATGTTGATTATCCTCTCGCTTCCGAGTCAATTGAAGTCATGCTCGTTAACCCGGATTGGACAATTCCATATATAAACTTCTTGGTTAATTAGAAGTACCCGGAAGGAGCAGATGAAGTCTTGCAAAGACAAATCCAGCGTCGATGCAAAGGATACACAGTAATTAACAATTGCCTATATAAACGCAGTACTTCCGGAATTTTTCTGCGATGTATTTCGCCAGAAGAAGGACGAGAAATCCTGCAAGAAATCCATGCCGGAGATTGCGGACATCATGCTCAATCAAAAAGCATAGTAAAAAAAGCATTATGTGTCGGGTTTTTCTGGCTAACAGCCAAGACATATGCTGAGTACATAGTAAATACATGTGAAGGATGTCAGTATTACGCCAAGCAGACCAATATGCTAGCCCAAGCACTCAAAACTATCCCCATTGCATGGCCCTTTGCGGTCTGGGGGCTAGATATGGTGGGACCATTCAAAACTACACGAGGCGGACTTACACATCTACTTGTAGCTGTGGACAAATATACCAAGTGGGTGGAGGCTAAACCCATCAAAAAACTTGACGGTGTAACTGCCAGAAATTTCATCATTGACATAGTCATGAGATACGGCGTTCCACACAGCATAATAACCGACAACAGGACAAATTTCTCCATTGGAGAGTTGGCAAAATATTGCCGACAAACGGGAATTCGCCTAGATCTCGCATCTGTGGCACACCCGCAATCCAACGGACAGGTTGAAAGAATGAATAGCTCAATCCTGCAAGGAATACGTCCAAGACTCGAATCTCCTCTTCATAGAGCATCTGGAGCATGGGTAGAAGAGCTACCTTCCGTGCTTTGGAGTATTCAAACAACACCAAACAGGTCAACAGGGCAAACCCCGTTTTTCTTAGTTTATGGTGCAGAGGCAATCCTTCCAACGGACATGATCCATGATAGCCCAAGAGTGCAAGATTTCGATGACTCGGATGCCGAAAAAGCACGACAGGATGCCGTCGACCTCTTAGAAGAGGAACGAGAACTTGTGCTTCAAAGATCCGCCATTTATCAGCAAGGTTTACGACGTTATCATAGTCGGAAAATCAGGCATCGTTCTTTTAAAGAAGGTGACCTAGTGCTAAGATTGGTGCAGCAAAGAAAGCACAAACTGGCCCCATTATGGGAAGGACCATTTGTCATCAGTAAAGCCATGAAGAATGGATCATATTATCTTGTCGACATTCGTGATACAGAAGATGATCCCGAGAAGCCGAATCGCAAAAGAAAGAGAAAGATAGATGATGAGCTAGGAGAGACAAAAAGGCCCTGGAGTATCCAGCAGTTACATTCCTTCTATACTTAGTTCAATTCTATGTAAACATCTTTGAGATCATGAAATAAAGTTGTCGGAATTCCTATATCCATGTTTTTTACAAGTTTATTATAGTTCAAAACATGATTCCACCTTATCTATTTCCCAATGATCTTACAAAATACTCAATGTTAACCCGAATTGTTCCTGCGTGCTCGGCGTTTAAAAAACTGAATGATTTTCTGCCTACCAAAGGCTAAAGGAAACTCGGATTGTGCCTGCGTGCCCAAGTTTCATTCAAAAAATTCCTTACTATTCTCTAAGCATTATCTGATTATTTGTGTGTTGGGTCACTGGAGCTAGTTAGTAAAAATGCCCTTAGTATGATCCATGTTTCCGAGTTTGAACTGATTGGCTTTACCCAGTAACTCGGCATGACGATTCATAATACTATTGAGCCATTTCAAACACTAACGACAGTTAAAACACATAAGCCAGAGAACTTAGAAGATAAAGGAATATAAATACCCGAAAAACTTGCAAACGATTTCATAATTAAACTGCAAAAGAAGGATTACTTGTTTATACAAAAGGATAGAAGCATTACAATATAAGTTTACATTGTAAAGTGCAGTAATGCTCCTATTTTCTACTTCCACCATCCAGGTTAAGCAGAATCCTTCAGGCATCCGAGTCTTCATCGCTGCTGTCGTTCTCGGGGGCTTCGGGAATCGCTTCTTCCAGATAGGTGATGGAGATGTTCACCATGGAGGCGATCTTGGTGGCGTGACCCTTGATCTCGTCGAAGATGGTGGTCCGCTCGGTTTCCGAGTATCCAAGGGGGATACCGGACGCCACGCGCCAAGATTTGGCACTAGGGTAATGCATACGCATAAGGCCTAAGGCCATGCGTGCACCACCCCGTGCTGCGGAGCGCAAGGTGGACTCCTTGGATTCCGCCACCTCCAGGATAGCTTCCGGAAGTTTTTCAATTTCCGAGAATTCCCCAATTCTTGAGGGAAGGAACTTGTTGACCAGCTTCATGCCTGCAGCCCTGATCGCAGTCCATACCTTCCCAAAAGCTCGGATTTTCTCAATCCGAGTAAGTTCTGGGCTATCTCCTATTTTTTCAAGCAAACAACCAAAAGGTTAGAGAATAAACAGAGAAGGAAGTCAAGACATGGAAAAACCGGTAAATGATAGCAACTTACCGAGAATCTTGTCCATCTCGGAGCCTTCCTAAAGGCGCAGGGTTAAGGCATTCTCCAAGTCTTGGATAGTAGCCTTGTCCTTGTCCGCCTGTTGGGAGTCCTTGGATTGAGCAATCCCAAGGGCCATGTTGCTGGCCTCCAGATCCTTTTGAGCCTTCATAAGATCCTTATGAAGGTCCAAATTCTCCTGTCGGAGAATCGCGGCATTGTCGACATCTTCAGCTATTTCCTTGGCTTTAGCCAAAGCAACTGGAAAGCAAGGAACAAAATTCCGAGTTTAGAAAAATTCAGAAAAGTACTTAGACAAAAAACGGGATAAGGAACTTTAGAGAATCGAAATATACCTGTTGTTTCCGACAGCTATAGCTGAGATGATGCCAGCTCTGCGTCTTTCGCATCAAGAATAGAAAGAAGGTTTCTAACCTCCTTATTCTTGACGGAAAGTTTATTGAAAACTTCCATGTTAATGGTTTCAGCGGTTTGCTGGAACACGGAAATGAAAAAATCACGATATTGAAAAGCATCAAGTGAAAAGTAGACATTTTACTTAATGCTTGGGGGCTGAGGGTAATACCTGGCTCATCCGCTGTAACCCTGTTAAGTTTTCAGTGAACTCTTTTGCATACTCGGCAAAAAGAGTCCCGGCCGCGCTAAGGCCATCGCTGATGTTCTTGAAGTCCTTGTCAAAGGTGGGGATTTCCTCCTCAGTTATCCGAGAAGGACCTCCCACATCAGGAGCCTCCCTTTCCCTCGTGACCATTTCCGGCACAATGGGCTGGCTGGTTTTCTGAGACTCGGTGGTGGGGGCTGCGGCATGCTCCTCTGTTATTGTGATCGACGTGTTCGGAGCAGTAGCGGGGGAAGGATGAGGGCCTCTGTTGGACACAACCTTATACCTCTTCAGCTTTTTTGGCTTTAGGGTAGAGGGAGGTAGGCTAAAAGCAAAGAAAAATGCCGGAAAAGTTAAAACTCCAAAGATGAAAGAAAAATTCCGACAAAGGAAAATAACCCAGATGTTCAAACCTGGAGGTGGCGACGAGAATTCCGTCAAGATCGATGATCTCCTGGGATGAGGAGATCTTCTTGCGCTTTCGCCCACCGGCAAAGGTGGCACGCAGCGTTTCCAGCTCAGCATCGAAAGCAAGATCCGACTCGGGAAGATCAGCGGTCTGTTAAAAAGAAAAAGCTAAGTCAAAGACACAAAACCCGAGTAAACGAGAAAGAATTCAAACCCCAAAAGACGAAGAAACTTTACCTTGGGAGCCGGGTTTTCGGCCGTGTACATTGGCCGGCTTTCTTCATATTGGTCACGTGATGCAACCAATTGATTCACGTGCCGCCACAAATCTTTTGCGGACCAGTCATTGTCGGATGTCCGCATTTCGTCATCGGCTCCCTTGTACTCGCAAAAAAGGCGAGCGCCATGGTTATCCAAGGGCTGGATCCGCCTATTTAACCAGCAAAGGACTGTGTCCATGCCGGTTAAAGGCGGATCAGAAGTGACGAGTTTGGCGATGCGCCGCTTGATCCTTAGAAGATCCGGCGGCAGGGTTTGAACTGCCCCAGTTCCCCAATTCTCTTGGGGAACAGCGGCGGTGTTCGAAAAAGGTGGAACCCCGAACGTTTTCCCGGGAAAGGAAATGTCGGGATGATAAAATAAGGAACCCGTCCAAAAATTGACGGATTCCGATGTTTTAATCTTGGGGAACCAATCTTCTCGGAATCTCCGAAGAGTGAAAGAGATGGTTCCGCAAGTTGGGAGTGCGCCCTCCGAAGAGTTCCGCTTAACCCCGAAAGAGTACAGCCAGAAATCCAGCCTAGGCGCTATACCTAGATAACCCTCGAAAAGGGCCTGGAATCCGGCTAAGTATAGGATGGAATTAGGTGGGAGGTTGTGTGGCTGGATGTTGTAGTGGGAGAGGATCTGGAGGAAGAAGGCAGAAGGTGGAATGCCCATACCTCTAAGAAGGTGGGAGGAGAGGAGAACCCGTTCTCCGTCATTCGGCGTGGGTTCAGTCTCGTCCTCCGGAAGTCGCCACTTCCCCTTCAGTACCAATCCCTCCTTCTCCATTGTCGGAAGGAGGGATGACGGGATACTGCAGGCACTCCAATTGCCGGCAGTCTCCGTCTCTTCTTCGGCTCCAGCGGCGGCGGATGCCGCGGACTCCGCGGCCGTGAGCTCGTCGCGGACGAGGATCCCGCAAGGTTCGTGGAGGCGAGAGAACTTTCCTCGCCCTCCGCGCCGCCCTTTGCCTTCGCCGGCTCATCGCTGGAGACCCGCACTGAAGAATCTAGTTGCGGGTCCATTGTGTCGATGATGTCGTTGATTTCTTTGGCGACGGCACGGGCTGGGGGAGACGGCGGTGATGCCATTGAGTGGCGGCGATTCGGTCGATTCCGGTGAGGTCCTGGACGCGGCGGTGCACTCGGGAGCTGCTTGCTATGAGCTTGGGCGCTGGAATGGCGTGCGAAGTGAAGAGCGGAAGGTTTTTTCCAGAGGACGAAGAAGGCTATTGATAGCCGAAAATCCGTCAGGATGCGTGCTAACGGCTCTTTTGACCGTTGGATGTCCAACGCGTGTCACTCTCCCGAAAATCCGGGAAATGAATCGACAGTATGATTATGGTTATCTCCTCGTTTCCCACGAGAATCTGTCAGAAAGATGTTTTTGGGTTTTCTCGCCTGTAACCCAAACGTCCCTTGCGCCAGCAAGTTTTAAGCGCTCACGTAGGAAGTTCCTTCTCCGCGAAGGATCGTGCGAGAAAAGCCGGATTTTCTGGATTCCGATTTTTACGTTACCATCTCCTTTAAAGGAAGAAAAGAAGAATCAAGACTGCAGGCCGGTATTTCTCGGAAGGATGCATTTGGCGAAAGACGGCGAAAACGGAGTCTCGATCCTTCTTGGGGGCTACTGTCGGATATATACCAAATAGGGGTATATCGTATGGTAGTCTAAAGTGCCGGATTGCCTGGGTGGCCCGAATGGTAGTGGGCTACGGTCCATTGGGCGGCCCAGTAAGCTGACGCACAGAAGCCGAATTCTAGAAGAACCCGGATCACGGCCCACGTGATCTGGCTTGGAGTAGAAGGCGGATTCCTTACTTTCCAAGTTAATAGTCGCCGTAGTCTTCTAGGTTTCCTACTCTGTATGCCCTAACCCGGCTATTATATAAAGCCGGACGGGAGATATGATAGATAGAGGAGAAGACAGACAGCGAATAGCTAAACAGAACCTCATATTGTACTTGTATACACAGGCTTTAGACCTGAATAGTGAGTTTGCAGGAGTAGGAACGCCGTATTATTACGACGTACCGAACCTGGGTAAAACCTGTGTTTTCGTCTTTAGCGCAACCACGTTCCCCCACGTCTCTACCCGTAGTCTCATGGCACCCCCGCCTATGAAAACTACTACGATGTCTCGACAGAGTCCCTAGGATAATTGTGTCTAACCCTGGCACACAGTTCACTTCTCGATTCTGGAGGAAGTTTCACGAATCACTTGGAACCAGTTAGCCTTTAGCATCGCCTATCAGCCGCAGACTGATGGACAAACTGAGCGTGTGAACCAGATCTTGGATGACATGCTCTATGCTTATGTTTTGTCTTATGGAGCCAAATGGGAAGACTGCCTGCCTTTTGCAGAGTTTTCTTACAAGAACAGCTACCATTCTAGCTTGCAAATGGCCCCTTTTGAAGCCCTATATGGACGCAAATGTCGTACACCTCTGAATTGGACTGAGACCGGTGACAGTCAAGTCTTTGGTGTAGGCACTTTGCGTGATGCAAAAGAGCAAATCCATCTTATTCCTGATCGTCTCAAGGCAGCTCAATCTCGCCAAAAGAGTTATGGTGACACAAAGCGTCATGATGTCTCTTTCAACATTCAAGATTTAATGTATGTTTATGTCATGCCACTGAAAGGGATGCAGCGTTTTCACTTCAAGGGAAAGCTTGCACCCCGGTATATTGGCCCTTTTAAGATATTGGCCCGCCGTGGTGAAGTGTCTTATGAGTTGGAATTGCAAGAAGAATTGTCAGCGTTTCACAATGTCTTTCATGTGTCGTTGGTCCGGAAGTGTCTTCATGTACCTCAGAAGGATCTCACCTATCAAGATGTTGACTTTAGCACCATTGACTTGAATGATGACCTGACCTACCGTGACAGACCCCTACGCGTTCGTGAGGATAATGTGTGTGCGACTAGGAGGAAAGCTTTTAAATTTCTTAAGATTTAGTAGACGAATCACTCTGAGGAAGAAGCTATCTGGGAGCATGAGGATTATATCAGGAAGGAGTTCCTTGGTTTCCTTAAAGATTAGACCCGCGAATCTTGGGGCGAGATTATTTTAAGGGGGGGAAATCTCTCACACCCCAGTTTTTTGACCATTGTAATATAGTTATGGGAGGAAAAATTATGAGCCAACAAAAACTTTTGTAATGTGTCTGTGTGGACCAATATATGTATGTGACCATGGTTAGCTATGAAATGCAAGCATTATTTTATTTTGAATCCAATATCAATTTTTTCTAAAAGCACCCTATTGTTTTCTCTGATGTTTTCCATATGAAATCTTGAGTAATTTTTGAACCAAGTATTGGATCAGGCTTGTTTTCAACTTGACATCATGATTTGACTTTGTTTCATCCAAGAAAACAAAATGGCATTTGGAATTATGGATGTTTTCCTTCCATTTTTCTATTAGGGTTTTTCCCTGAAAAACTAGCCAAATACCTATTTCTAGCACTTGTTTTCAATTAGGTATAGTATCCAATTTTATATTTTCTTGGCATATAATTGTTCTCTGGTATGTGGACTACAAATCCATAACCTTAGTTTGATTTTTGGAATTTATAAACATATGGTTGCATGCTTTTTTGTAGACAAGAAAATAATAGAGAAAAACAGAAAATTTAAAAAACAGAGAAAAACAGAAAGGTACCCTTTTTCTAGCATGTTTTCACAGCCTTGCACATTTTCAAACATATATTTAAAATATGTTTATGGATGTTTATGACATGTTTAAAAATGTCCAACATGAAATTACAAAATTGGAATTAATTTGCTATGTTATTCTTGATTGAACTTTTTGATCATTATGTCTGTTTCCAAACAATGTTTCTGGATAAGTTACTGATTTATTTCTTTTTGACAGAAGTTTGATTGATTTGAATTGATTGTTTTTATTTTAATTTGGGGGAGAGACCTTGTCAAACCTATTCCCCATCGTGCCAGCAACAAGTTGATTCCTTGGATTCCATTTTGGGGTGAGCAGAGAGAGAAACGAGAGGGAGAAAGAGAGGCAAGAAATAGGGGGGCATGCCACGGACACACAGTCCGCGCGCCCCCAACTGTGCGCAATTGTTTCCTCTCCTCGCCGCCCTGCGCCAGTGCGCGCACGGCCAGACCCTTTGTCGCCTCACTCGCGACGCCACTGTGCGCCACGACGCCGCCCGAGCCCATGCCGTGGCAATGCCGTTGCACACCACCCGCTCCCCACGCGTATAAACCACGGCATGCTCCCACACCTCGCCGCGCACCTCACTCCACTCCACCGCACGTCCTCGTAACACCCACTCGACCGCGCTTGCTCTCTGTGTGCGACACGCAAGAAAAATCGCCGCCGGCCACCGTGAAATCCCCCGGAAGGTCGTCGTCGATCCCGACCATCTTTTCCCACCTTTGCGCCCTATAATCACTCCCTATACTCGTGCGAACCTCACTGACACCTCGCCGTGGCCAATCGCTTGCAGGAACGCCACCGCCAGGAACGTTGCCGCCGCGGACAACCACTACGCCGGAGCTTGCCGTGGTTGTTGCTGCTGCTGCTCGCGCCACTAGACTGCGTAGACCTCCTATAACCACCCCGACCCTGCGCCACTGCCTATCCCCACCCCTAGGTGAGCCACGCACCGTCGCCATCCTCGGCCTGAGTTCGCGCGAGAGAGAGAGGAGGAGAAGAAGAAGATGCGCGAGGGTCGTCGATCTGCAGATCGACGGTGCCCTTTGAACGCGAAGCTTTCCTGTGCCGCACAGCGCGCGCACGCCCGTGGGCTGGTTTCAGCTGTAGTTGGGCCGCATCTGGACAGATCTGGCCCGTGTAGTATTTTTCTATGTGATATTTATTCCTTTTGGAAAATAAGCAAGAACAACACCCTAGCTTTTGCCCTAGGAAAAATACAAAAAATATAGATCTGGCCAAACCAAAAATCATGGACGTAACCTAGCATATTACTGACCATGTTCAAGTGGTAGATCTACATTTTCATAATTATTTTAGAAGTAGTCATTGTTTTGGCAGAACATATCTGTTAAGCCATTTTTGGCATAACTTTGAAAATGAGAATCCGAAAAATACAAACATAACTGCTTTGGATAGCCCTAAGTAGTACCTACCAGCAACACATGGCCTTGCTTGCAAGTGAGCTTCCTAGAGAAAATTCCATGCATTTTGGTAAATGACTAGAGAGCACTTCTAGGATTTTTGTAGGTAGTTTGGTGATGATTTTTTATGTGAATCCAATTGGATAAGCTTGTTTAGGTTTAGGACTACATAATCCTAGATTGGTGTAATTTTTAGAGCTGTATAATAATTTTGGGGTGCATAACTAGATTTTATACTTTTTTGTTATTATTTATTTTTGTGTGAATAAGTTATATTCATTACTTCAGTTTTAGATTTATGTTTTCTAGCATGTGTAAGATTTTTATTCTCTGTTATTAAGTTTTTTTTCTTACATAACTAGTATGTTAGAAAAAATTTAGTGTTGTGTGTGTTGATTAGAATAAGTTTTGTTAGTATAGTCATTTTCTTGAATTTCCTAATGTTTAGGAAATTGTGGTATTTGACTTTTATATTTAGTATCTAAGTTTTTGAGGTTGACATGTTGGGTCCAGTACCACTTTGGTACTGTTATTATGATGGGGTCACCTCTGTTATCTTGCACTTTTATTTGTAGAATAGCATGGGTAGTTTTGGAGTGATTAATTGCTTCCTATTAGTATCACTAGTATGAGTATTGTTTTTTATGCTTGTTTAGTGAGATATTAATTTTTCCCAAGTATCACCAGAGGAATTGTGACCTCCGAATGCCTTGGTAGGCTAGTGGAACACCCACTTATTCCATTGCATTTTGGTGAGAAACATAATTTCTCCACCATAGGAATGTTTGCTAATAGTCTAGTTTTATTGTAGGTGTGTTTAATAATTTTTGCCATTGGAAAATTGAGTGATAGATTGTTTTGTGTATTGATTATTGTATGTATTGGTTTGTACTATTTTTTACCTTAGTTGGTTTTTAATTTGTGTCCTTTATTTCTTTTTATGATGTTAGAAAATGAACAAGGAGATATTGCAGAAGAGGCTTATTTCCACTCCTATTATTTTGAAGAGCACAACCAGGAACCATACCAAGGAAAGCCATCCTAATTATTTGTGTTACTATACTTATCATTAGCTATCATGCATGTTTTTTACTTCTGAAGTTTTACAAAAATATGGTTAACAAAACTATTTTTGTTGTGGCTGTTATTACTATTAATATTATATATAACTATCACATTGTCGGTAGTCAAACTATGTGTTACCAAGCCTTTAGCCAACATATGGTATATAAATACCACCCAACTTAATAATCTTGAAGTCCCTAAGTGGACACCCTAAGATGTATGTTTTAAAACAAAAGCTTTACGAAAAAACCCTCGGTGGAAAGGTGGGACCTTGTTCACTTGAGAAGGCAAAGAGGAAAGTTTATGAAATTGTTTTACAGAAGACACATAGCCTAGTCTTCGTTGTACAACCAATAAGTAATGCCACTCTACCTCAACATGGGTAAGAGGCCTAGCTACAAACTTACTCGTGTTAGTGTGTGTTCTATCTCAAATTGCTATAAGGGATGGGATCCCTTGAACCAAAATGTCACCAAGTTAAGAAACACGAGACATGCAAAGTGTGGGATTAATTTTTCCTCCAGCCACAACAGTTGGGTATCTTGTCATGGCTGTGTGGGACACGGTGCCGGGGAGAACAAACCCAGTTGACGGGATAGTCATATACTAGCTTGAACATAGTGGAAGGTTTGGTCTAGTTATTTGATGTTCACATACTATCGCGGACAGTCCATGGATGTTCACGGCAGATGTTCTGGATCTTGTGGATTGTGTACACCTATGTAGAGTAAAACTATTCAGAATTGCCTCGTCCTCGGATATGGACAGTTGAATGGCCATGTAGCTAGCATTGTATCATAGTTTTCAAAAAGGATGTTTTGAAAAAGGTTTAGTGCCTGCGATGTACTGGAAGATGAACTTTATACCTGTGAGGTACATATGAGGAAAAGCTAGAGGTTGTTTTACAAGAAGTTTTGCAAAGACAAATAAAAAGGAAAACTTTCTTTTCTAAACAAACTCTTACAAAACCTCTTGGATATGCGATATCTACAAGAGAAACTATATTATTTTCTTCTGAAGTATCTTTCATCCATCATGGGTAGCAAACCCTATGTATGGCCTACCCATTCCACCATATAAGAATACTTGCATTTTGTAAGCTATATAAAGGATGTCCTGCAAAGTACATTCAAATGTACTTATATTGGTTTGTCCCTGGCTATTTACTTGGCCAGACTACGAGGAGCATCCCCAGGAGGAGTACTATGAGGAGGAGTACTACACTGATGACCCTGCGAACTAGGATCATCTCCCAGTCATCAGCCTGTAGGTTAAGGTGTGACATGGGCTCTATCGCGTTGTCTTTTGCAGTCTTCCGCTGTGTTAGTGTAATTTGTCTGCCCTGCATGGCAGTTATCTAAGACTTGGTCATGTGACCATTTATGTAAGACCTTTATAATCGTGTAATGGATGATGTAATCTGTGTACCAACTTCATATGTTGTTCATGACTGATTGTTTTAGGATTGGGAATGTATGCATATGAGGGGTCTTGGACTGCTAGTCTGGGGCTTCTACACCTCCTTTCCCCATGTGTAGGGAAGATCTACTCTGACGTGGAACTAACGGCGGGTATGCTTTTACCCGACGGGGAGAAGGGGTAATTTTCCCTTCTTACTCCTTGCGCCCACATCTACCTTAGCTTCTCAGGCCAGAGCCATTACTGCGCTCCTCAAGTGTAACATCCCCGTTTTGCTACAATAGGTTTTATGGTTTTGTATTCATGGAATGGCATGCATGAAAAATTTGAACAAAGTTTTAAATTGAATTTAAATTAAAGCTTGCCCAAAAACCACTTAAAGTGGTTGTAACATCCCTAGTATGAAAACACCCCTAGCATGTTTGTTTCTTGTTTATTAAAGTTTTGCATCATGTCATCATACTCATTGCATTTGTTTCCTATTTGTTTGCATCTGTTTTCATTTGTTTTCATAATTGAATTTCAAATGCTTTGTTTCATACTTGTTATGTTACAATTTTTTTCCAACTAAAAAGTTCAATCAAAACAACCATTTTGTTTCAATTAATCCATAAGGTTCAACCATTAAAATTATGGCTTTAATAAGTTAATTAATCCAAACTTAATTCAATTGGTATTTCAAATTCAAATCAAAAACATCAAACAGCACCCAATTTCAAATTATGAAAGTACCAAACAATTATAATCACATTTGTTCTAATTAAACAATAGGGTTCACCCTATTAAAAATATTGCTTTCACTAATAATCACTTAATTATCCAATTCTTTCAAATTTGAACCAATTGGCAAAACAGCAAATAAATTTGAACTTTTGAAAAAACCAAAGTTGACAAGTGATTGCTTTTGAACTAATTAACTCACAAGAATTTTCCCTAATTTTTTTTCTAACTCAAAAACCCTTTTTTTCTCCCTTTTTCATTTCTGCAAAAAAAAAACAGAAGAATAAAATTTAAAAAAGGAAAAACGCGGGCAGCAGAGGGGGGAACCCACGCGGCCCAGCCCGTCTACCTTACCCGCACGGCCCGCGTACCGCTTCGCGCTCCCCTCCTTCTTCTAATCGTACGGCAAGCATCCCAGCGGTGCCACGGCGGCAACAGTAGCTCGCCGACGGCCGATGCGCCCCCTAAGCCCCTATATCTACCCTCCTAGACCCCCGGGAGCAAACCTAGCTACCCCTACCCACCTATCTCCCTCAGCCGCCGCCGTTTCCCCCTCCGATCACCCTCTCTCTGCCCCATCCCCTCTCTGCAACCTCACCGGAGAGCGCCGCTTCTGAATCTACGATGACCACCGCCGCCTCACAATGCCACCATCCCTCTTAGCTACGGGAACGAGTCCCCCTCAACTCCTTCGTCGTCATCAACACCTCTGCAGCCCCGAGGACAGACCACAACGCCGCCGCCATCATCGACCTGTCGCCGGCCACCGTCCTCCTCGGGCCTCTGCCACTTCTACATCGCCGGTGAGCCACCGTGCCTCCACCTCCTCCTCTCTGCCTTGCACCCACACCAGCACGCTGGCACACGCACCGCATCCGTGCATGCACACCGGGCACGCCGTCCACGGCAGCTCACCGCCGGTCGTTTTCTCTGTCAAAGTTCAGTCACGCGCGCGCGCGAAATTCAGTTAACCGCGAACCTGAACCTCAACCTTGCCGCATCGTGTTTACTGACAAGAACGTTTCGATGCCGCACTGGTTACAGTGCTAGCGAGCGCACGGCAGGGCGTGGGTTCGAACCCTAGCGCCGCGGATTAATTCCAACCTTTTTTGCGCAGTGCTGACAGGGTGGCCCCCCTATCAGCCACTGCTGTTGCCACACGCGCACGAGCTGGCCACGTTGGCCCCCTTGGCCCAATGGCAGTGACCCTGGCTAGGTCACTGCACGGTGCAGATCCAATTCCAGTTTTTCTTTTTCAGTTTAAGTCCTAAACTTTTACAGTTTGGTCCCTGAAACTAAATTGCTAATAACTTTTGTTTTATAAATCCAAAAAATAAAAGTAAAATATGTACACTGCCCCAAATTAAATTCTCTATCTATTTATAACAAATGTTTTCCGTTTTGAATAATTAAAATGCATCCAAATTTCAAATTCAAACAATTCATTTGAAATTTGATAAAATCCATAACTAATTCATACTAAATCCAAATAATGCAAATAAAATATGTTTTCCATGCTATTTCAAACCACCTATCCAAATATAAATTGTGTTTCATGATTTGAATAATTAAAATTGCTTAAATAATTTAAACCTTGTTTAAATCATTTAAATTTGCTAAATTCATAAATTGCTCAAATTAAAATATTTTTGAACATGTAAAATATGTTTTCAACCTAGAAAAGTATAAAGGTTTCAAATATGAATTTGAATTTATGTTTTGAACAAATAAATTCAAAAAATATTCAAACTTGAATTTAATTCATTTAAATCTTGTTTAACTTGTTTAATTCATAATTAAATCATTGTAATTCCTTTTTCAATAATTGAAACATGTAATCCACCTAAAATTTTGTGTTCTATTCAAATATGAATTTTGTTATTTGTTTTGAACAATTTAAATTGCTGAAAACAACAAATGCTTGTAACACCTTTAAGGAACCAAAAATTCCCTAACTTAATAAATAAATTTCTAAATTGGTAAACCTTATTTCCAATTGGTTCTATTGTTGTTATTTTGTTATTTTCCTCATCCATGCATCATACTAATCCACTTTCACCTGTTGGTTAATTGGAAAACAATTGTTTCAACCAAAATTCATGGGCTTTTCATATGCAACTCAAAATTGCATGTGGGTCCATTTAATCATGTATTGTTTCCCATGTCAACTATTTTATTTTGATGCATCAGTTAAATTGACATGCATCATCCCATGATTGTGCACTATGCCATGATATTGATTGTTTATCTTTCTGCATTGTTTGTTTGCTTCTTCTCGGATAGACGACGACGTTGAGACAAACGATACTTACGACACCCCTTCTGAGGATCTAGCTCAGTACCAGGCTGCTGAGTTTGCAGGAAAGTTATCACTCACATGTACCACTGTGTTCCTTTCAATATTGGTTACCGATACTTTCCGTTGCCCTTTTCTGCTAGCCCTATGTATCGTTGTTTCTGTTACGAACCTATCACATGATACCCTGAACCCTGATATTGCCTCACTTCCACTCCTATAACCCCGTTGCTTGGGCCCGTGTCTTACTAGCATGCTTAGGGTTGTTTTGCTCGAGTCTGTTATCAGTTACCTTCTGTTACTATATTTCTATTATATTCTGGGGCTCGATGTTAAACAACAACCTGTTAATCTTGAGGTAATAATAACTTGCTGATAAGGCACCGGCAGGAGGCCCGACGTGGTTTTGAGGCCTGCTAGTGTCGACCCTAATTAGGAAAAGGGTCTTGTCTACTAATCCATGATGAGCGCACTACCCGCATGTGGGAAGCGTGTATGGGCGCCCCCCTCAATTTGATTCGATTCGCATCTCGTCCAAATCGCCTCATTTAGTTCGGGTTTTCCATTTGCCGCATGCATATGCAGGTGCGAACCCTTGGTACCAGGGTGGAACTTTTGTAGTCGGCATTTAGGGAGACACGTTCTTAGAGTGCTATGAGGGTCCCCTTTTCTTCGTGGGGCTTGATTAGCCGTGCGCTCAATTGCACGGGGTTCTTTGGGCTTGATGCGAAGAAGAGTTGAGTTGTGTTGAGTGCCCCGCTTGGTGGGAGGCATTCCATCTGGCGGGTTATTCTTACGTGTACGGCCAAATTGGTGCACCCCTGCAGGGATAAATCTTCTCGAGAAGCCGTGTTTTCCGCGGTTATGGTTAACTTGGTGAAAGTACTGGCTAACAAGTACTCAGAACAACTTACACCTAACTAAGGATAACTTGACTAGTAATAGACTTATTGACACAATAACTTGACCCATCATTAACCCAACTGTGTGAGTTATCCTCGGATTGCTTCTTTGGATAAGGGGCGAGATCCAGGATGGGTTTGTTTGGAGTAGTTATAGTTGGTTACGATACGCTATCTTATCTCTTTTCTGTTAGCCGAAAGTTGTGGCATGTTCTGTAGTTGGTTAGTGTAGCCAGCTGCCGCATCTTTTGTATCACCCTTTTCTTCCGTTGAACCCAAAGCATCAGTGCTTGGTGTTGACGGGTTACACTTTGGTGAACTGTGAGTCTTGCTTGCCAGTACGTTTATGTACTGACCCCTTTGGGGCTGTGGTTTCCGCAGACTACGCTTACGAGGATCCCCGTGATGGCTACTACGCGGAGTTTGACGAGGCTGCTGACGAGTAGATAGCGGATCCCGGGCAGGATCCGAGACATCGTGGATGGGCTCCGTCTTCCTTTCATTTCCGGCTTCTTAAGCCTATTTGGATTTGTCTGTACTCAGACCTTTTGAATGCTTCCGCTGAGATATAATGATGTTATGTTGGGACATGTGTCCTCTGGATGATTGTATTTGCTATCTCTGCTCTAGTGAGAGCTATTTGCAACTTATTTCAATCTTTTGTGTCTTAGAGATATGTTGTGCTATCATTCTGTTAAACGACGTTGATGTACCATGTGTGTATGGTATGAAGTACGTCAATGGTAGTATCTTGATTTCTATGGGATGGTTTACGTAGACGATGAACAGTAGGGGTTGGTTGTCACACATACGTGTGTTGGCCTACTCGTAAGAGATGCGGGTGCCGGTAAGCCCCGTAATCCAATCAACTACTGTTCAACGGAACTGCGAGTATCCTCTAGAAGTCCGGGTGCGACAAATGGTATCAGAGCCTGTCTGCCTGTAGGATCCCTTTTACTGGTCGCAGTTGAGTCTAGAAACTATTTTGTAGCTATATAGAAAAAAATGAAACGTGAGAGTAGGAATTCTGCCATTTTATTTCTTTCCCCACCCACCCTCCCTTTTCTGGTAAGGAAGTGCAACGTTGTTTTCTCTTCTCACCTAAACTTTAAAGTTAGGTTTTCACGAATCCCGGTTTCTCTAGGATAGTTATATCTACTAGACCATAGGGATGGAGGTGGTTGTGACATGATTTATCATGTTGCCTACTCACGATTGAGAACGAAGGTGTAAGCCCCGGAAGCAAATCCTCTATTCCTTAAGCAGTAGATATTGATCCTTTCGAAGCCCGGATGGGTTTTCCGTAGTACCTCAGGAGTTTTTGGTCTCGTGTTTCCCGTTGTTGCTTCGATATCATGTTCTTCTCAACATCCTTTTCGTCCGTTGAAACCTTGTTGTTGCTTTCCACTCAGTTCTTCTACGGCGTCTAATCAAAACTTCCCGATCATCTGCAGATGGATCTCAGGTTCTACCTGCAGGTGGTTCGGATGACTCGTTGTGAGAGCACCACCGGTTATCCGGAGATGCTGAGAGACATGGTCACTTATCTGGGGTTCCGTTGGGCACCAGAGTACCAGGTCTACGAGCAGCAGCGAGAGTTTGACCAGACCTACTACCAGGCTATCGTCTACATTCTGTCAGATGATGGCATGAGCGTTGTCCACCGCTACGAGGCAGTAGGTTCCATAGTGGATATGGCCGTGCAGCAGGCAGCTTATGTGAGTCTCACCGTCCTTCGTGCTGACTACTGGTGATTTGACGATTCCATCTATCGCCACATACCCCGTGGTTACATAACTTCGGAGGGAGCTCACTTCACTCTCTACGACAACTTGGATGTCTACGAGCATGATAACTCCAGGCTGCACACCACCGCTCAGTTCGTGAGGCACAGTGACGCAGTGGCCATCACACTATCTCAGGAGTTGGCTTCCGTCAGAGAGCAGCTCTACCTTGCTTTGACTCGTCTGGCGACGTACACCACAAACTTTGTTGGAGACGAGCGCTTTGCACGTTTCGATCAGCCAGTTGGTCGTCGTCTGCCAGATGCTGGAGGTTACGAGCCGATCAGAGGTCCACTCCTCAACCTCGGTGCTGGTTACACTGGGATTCCTCGCTTTGGAGCACAGGGAGTCAACTCTATGTACTTCACCACACCTAGAGTCGCTCTCAGACCACGTCAGATCTATGTGGATCGTCGTTCTACCTACTTTCATGGGCGTGCTCCTCACCGTACCTCTCGCCGTACTACTCACCGCCGTCCTGCGTGATGAGCATGGGAGTACCGATGTATCCATTCTTAGCTATGTTTAGTTATCCTTTCGCATTCGAACCATTTATGGTGTGTTGGATATTCTGATGTATTTGAACATGTGATGATGTACCTGTTGGTTGTGACATGATTTATCATGTTGCCTACTCACGATTGAGAACGAAGGTGTAAGCCCCGGAAGCAAATCCTCTATTCCTTAAGCAGTAGATATTGATCCTTTCGAAGCCCGGATGGGTTTTCCGTAGTACCTCAGGAGTTTTTGGTCTTGTGTTTCCCGTTGTTGCTTCGATATCATGTTCTTCTCAACATCCTTTTCGTCCGTTGAAACCTTGTTGTTGCTTTCCACTCCAGTTCTTCTACCGACGTCTAATCAAAACTTCCCCGATCATCTGCAGATGGATCTCAGGTTCTACCTGCAGGTGGTTCGGATGACTCGTTGTGAGAGCACCACCGGTTATCCGGAGATGCTGAGAGACATGGTCACTTATCTGGGGTTCCGTTGGGCACCAGAGTACCAGGTCTACGAGCAGAAGCGAGAGTTTGACCAGACCTACTACCAGGCTATCGTCTACATTCTGTCAGATGATGGCATGAGCGTTGTCCACCGCTACGAGGCAGTAGGTTCCACAGTGGATATGGCCGTGCAGCAGGCAGCTTATGTGAGTCTCACCGTCCTTCGTGCTGACTACTGGTGATTTGACGATTCCATCTATCGCCACATCCCCCGTGGTTACATAACTTCGGAGGGAGCTCACTTCACTCTCTACGACAACTTGGATGTCTACGAGCATGATAACTCCAGGCTGCACACCACCGCTCAGTTCGTGAGGCACAGTGACGCAGTGGCCATCACACTATCTCAGGAGTTGGCTTCCGTCAGAGAGCAGCTCTACCTTGCTTTGACTCGTCTGGCGACGTACACCACAAACTTTGTTGGAGACGAGCGCTTTGCACGTTTCGATCAGCCAGTTGGTCGTCGTCTGCCAGATGCTGGAGGTTACGAGCCGATCAGAGGTCCACTCCTCAACCTCGGTGCTGGTTACACTGGGATTCCTCGCTTTGGAGCACAGGGAGTCAACTCTATGTACTTCACCACACCTAGAGTCGCTCTCAGACCACGTCAGATCTATGTGGATCGTCGTTCTACCTACTTTCATGGGCGTGCTCCTCACCGTACCTCTCGCCGTACTACTCACCGCCGTCCTGCGTGATGAGCATGGGAGTACCGATGTATCCATTCTTAGCTATGTTTAGTTATCCTTTCGCATTCGAACCATTTATGGTGTGTTGGATATTCTGATGTATTTGAACATGTGATGATGTACCTGTTGGTTATCTATTCATGCGTCGGAATAATCTCTCTTTCGGTTACCAAGTCTATCCTTTTCTATTGTTGTGCCAAAATGCATTTCCATTCAGGATGCCGCCAACAAGGAACACCCCGCCTGAGCCACCGCCAATCACGGAGCTGTTGACTCAGATGACTCAAGTCATGGCACAGATGGCCCAGTTCCAGACTAACCAGCACAACAACCAGAATGCTCCACGAGTCAGTATCAAGGAGTTCCTCAGTCTGGGCCCGAGAGCTTTCGTGGCAACACGCGAGCCTCTGGATGCTGATGACTGGATCCGTGAGATAGCTAGGGCTCTGGAGAATGCTCACGTCGCTGAGGAAGACAAGGTCAAGTATGCCTCCTATCTACTGAAGGGTCAGGCAGCTACCTGGTGGGAGAACTACCAGACCATGAGAGCTGGATATCCAATCACCTGGGGTTGTTTCAAGGATGCCTTCCTGAAGCACCACATCCCAGATGGTCTCATGGAAAGGATGCGTGAGGAATTTTGCTCTCTCAAGCAGGGCAAGCTGGACGTCATTGGCTATCAGAATGAGTTCAATCGCCTCGCTCGTTACGCTGGTGATGAGGTGTCCACTGAGGCTAAGAAGATGGCAAGGTTCCGCAGAGGTTTTAACACGGAACTCAAGTACGCCCTCACCAACATCAAGGCCAAAGACTTCGAGGAGCTCGTGAACACCGCGCTCAATGAAGAAAATGGGCGCAAGGCGTTCGAGGAGTCTCGGAAGCACTCGCGTGAGGGTGGTTCCTCCTCCAACATGACCACCCCTCCGCAGAAGCGCCGAATCTGGGTGCCAAATGGTGCTGTCACTCGGGCTCCATATGCCCAAGTTTCTCCAGGCTTCGCTACCCGCCCACCCAACCCAGATCAGATGCAGGCTCAGAGGTTTTCAATGGTGCAGCCAAGGCCAGATGCACCTCGTGTCGTCACTTGCTACAAATGCAAGCAGACGGGGCACTACGCTGACCAGTGCACTCAGAGGCAGCTACCTCCACCACCACCTCGTCCCAACACAAACCAGGCAATGGTGCGTGCTCCCCCGGCTAAAGCCTTCAACTCCAACAACAGGCCTGTCGGGAGGACCGCGAGGGTGAATCATATCAAGGCCGACAAAGCTGAGGAAGCTGCTGACGTTGTTCTCGGTATATTACCCGTAAACTCCTTTCCAGCTAAAGTGTTGTTTGATACCGGAGCATCGCATTCTTTTGTGTCAAAGATTTTTGCCGCAACAAACAACCTAATGGTGGTTCCACTAAGCAATCAAATCACTGTTCACTCACCGGGATCTCAAATGTTGACTTCCAAGATAAGTAAGGATAATCAAATCCTAATTGGAGGCCACATTTTCCTTGCTTCACTCATGTTGCTGGGAAGTTCTGACATTGATGTCATTCTTGGTATGGATTGGTTGAAGGCCAATAAAGCTACGATTGATTGTGCTCAGAAGTCAATAACTCTGTTCCACCCCTCTGGCCAGATAGTCTATTCTCCAAATGAATCAAGTTCTGTTCAGCTGTTCACCCTCGATGCTAAACATCTACCTCTACTCGAAAATGTTCCGGTGGTTTGTGAATTCCCTGATGTCTTTCCAGAAGAGTTGCCAGGAATGCCTCCGGACAGAGCAGTTGAGTTCGTGATCGAGCTTGAACCAGGTACTGCTCCAATCTCTAAGCATCCATACAAGATAGCTCCTCCTGAACTGAAGTTGTTGAAGGAGCAAATCGATATGTACATGGAGAAAGGTTACATTCAGCCTAGTTCTTCGGCTTGGGGTTGCCCAACTCTGTTTGTGGCCAAGAAGGATCAAACAAAGAGACTCGTTGTTGACTATCTTCCTCTTAACGAGAAAACCATCAAAAACAAGTATCCAATTCCTCGTATCGATGATCTTTTTGATCAACTTGCTGGAGCCTCAATATTCTCCAAGTTGGACTTGAGAATGGGTTACCATCAAATAAAGATCAGAAAGGAAGATATTCCAAAAACAGTTTTCACCACTCGCTACGGTCTATATGAATACATCGTCATGTCCTTTGGTCTCACCAATGCACCGGCGACATTCTCTAGACTCATGAATTCTGTCTTCCACGAATACCTCGACAAGTT
Source organism: Alopecurus myosuroides (assembly GCA_028641055.1). Classification (NCBI taxonomy): domain Eukaryota; kingdom Viridiplantae; phylum Streptophyta; class Magnoliopsida; order Poales; family Poaceae; genus Alopecurus; species Alopecurus myosuroides. The sequence goes on from CM054057.1 coordinate 540,605,119, forward strand.
CGTTGTGGTATATCTCGATGACATTCTGGTCTACTCAAAATCTGAGGAAGAGCATGGAGAACATCTTCGTCTCACTCTCATTAAACTTCGCGAGCATCATCTATATGCCAAGTTCTCCAAATGTGAGTTCTGGATTCCAGAAGTTGCTTACCTTGGTCATATCATCTCAGCCAAGGGCATAGCCATCGATCCAGAAAAGGTTAAAGCAATTGTTGATTGGAAACCTCCAAAGACGGTGAAGCAAGTAAGAAGCTTTCTTGGTCTGGCTAGCTATTGCCGTCGCTTCGTCCAAAACTTCTCCAAGATTGCCAAACCTCTCACTGATCTCACAAAGAAGGACAAGAAGTTCGTTTGGTCTCCACAATGTGATGAAAGTTTCAATTTACTGAAGACTAAACTCACTTCTACCCCAGTTCTGGTTGGCCCAGATACTACCAAACCTTTCCAGATATTCTGCGATGCATCTCTCCAAGGTATAGGTGCAGTTCTTATGCAAGAACGTCAAGTTGTGGCTTATGCTTCACGTCAGTTGAATGCACATGAGCAAAACTATCCCACACATGACCTTGAACTTGCAGCAGTTGTGTTTGCCCTCAAGAAATGGAGACAATACTTGTTGGGTAATCGCACTGAAATCTTTTCCGATCATAAGAGTCTGAAATACATCTTCACTCAACCAGATCTAAACCTCAGGCAAAGGAGATGGATTGAAAAGATTAAAGACTTTGATCTCACCATTTCTTACACTCCAGGCAAGGCTAATGTGATGGCCGATGCTCTCAGTCGCAAGTCTTATTGCAATAATCTCATGATCATGGAGAGCCAACCTCCACTTCATGAAGAATTCCAGAAGCTGAACCTTGGTCTTGTTCCTCAAGGCTATCTTGCTAGATTGACAGCCAGTCCAACTCTCGAGGACAAGATTCGTTCTAAACAACTTCGTGATGCTGAAATCAAGAAGATGGTAGAACACATCAAAGAAGGCAAGGAGAAATTTAAGTCCTTCTCAATTGATGACAAGGGAACTGTGTTCTTCGAAGGACGCATTGCAGTTCCTCAAGTTCAAAGTCTCAAAGATGTTATTCTCAAGGAGGCTCATGAAACTCCCCTCTCCATCCACCCTGGAAGTACAAAGATGTACCAGGATCTCAAGACACTGTATTGGTGGTCTGGCATGAAACGTGAAATTGCTCAATACGTTTCTGAATGCGACGTTTGTCAACGTGTTAAGGCAGTCCATCAGAAAATAGCAGGTCTACTACAACCTCTGAAAATTCCTGAGTGGAAGTGGGACATGATTGAAATGGACTTCGTCACTGGTTTTCCAAAGTCCAAGAGGGGCAACGATGCAATCTTCGTTGTCATTGATCGTCTCACTAAAGTAGCTCACTTCTTTCCTGTCAAAGAAACAATCTCAGCTAGCCAGTTAGCAGAACTCTACACAACAAAGATTGTTCCTCTTCATGGTGTTCCATTGGAAATAAGCTCAGACCGTGGAAGCATATTCACTTCTCATTTCTGGAAGAGTTTCCAAGATGCATTGGGCACCAAACTTCTGTTCAGCACAGCTTATCACCCTCAGTCTCAAGGGCAAGTCGAAAGAGTCAATCAGATTCTCGAGGATATGCTCAGAGCATGTGGTATCTCGTTTGGCATGAAATGGGAGGATTGCCTTCCATATGCTGAATTCTCCTACAACAACAGCTACCAGGCAAGCCTAGGCATGGCACCATTTGAAGCACTCTATGGCCGCAGATGCAGGAGTCCAATCAAAATGTCTGGAGCTGGTGAACGTTCACTCTTAGGCCCTGACATTGTTATGGAAGCCGAAGAGAAAGTTCGTATCATTCGTGACAATCTCAAGATTGCTCAGTCTCGTCAGAAAAGCTACTATGACAGCAAGCACCGGGATATGGTCTATGCTCCTGGTGACAAACCATATCTCCGTGTAACTCCCCTCAGAGGCACTCATCGTTTTGGTGTGAAAGGAAAGCTGGCACCAAGATACATTGGTCCTTTCAACATTCTCTCAAGGCGTGCAGAAAATGCTTATCGTCTTGAACTTCCAGAAAACTATCCAAGGTGCACGATGTGTTTCACGTGTCACGGCTCAAGAAGTGTTTCAAAGATCCAGATCGTGCAGTTGATCATGATTCCATTGAACTGCAAGATGATCTCTCTTATGAGGAGCACCCTGTTCGTATTCTCGATGAGACCGAGCGTAAGACTCGCAACAAGAGCACCAAGTTCTTGAAAGTGCAGTGGTCTCATCATTCCGATAAAGAGGCAACGTGGGAGACCAAGAGGATCTTCGCAAGAAGTATCCGGACCTTTTCTCTTCTCAGTAAGGAATCTCGGGGCGCGATTCCTTCACGGGGGGGCGTTTTGTAACATCCCAAGTATGAAAACACCCCTAGCATGTTTGTTTCTTGTTTATTAAAGTTTTGCATCATGTCATCATACTCATTGCATTTGTTTCCTATTTGTTTGCATCTGTTTTCATTTGTTTTCATAATTAAATTTCAAGCAATTTCAAACGCTTTGTTTCATACTTGTTATGTTACAATTTTTTTCCAACTAAAAAGTTCAATCAAAACAACCATTTTGTTTCAATTAATCCATAAGGTTCAACCATTAAAATTATGGCTTTAATAAGTTAATTAATCCAAACTTAATTCAATTGGTATTTCAAATTCAAATCAAAAACATCAAACAGCACCCAATTTCAAATTATGAAAGTACCAAACAATTCTAATCACATTTGTTCTAATTAAACAATAGGGTTCACCCTATTAAAAATATTGCTTTCACTAATAATCACTTAATTATCCAATTCTTTCAAATTTGAACCAATTGGCAAAACAGCAAATAAATTTGAACTTTTGAAAAAACCAAAGTTGACAAGTGATTGCTTTTGAACTAATTAACTCACAAGAATTTTCCCTAATTTTTTTTCTAACTCAAAAACCCTTCTTTTTCTCCCCTTTTTCATTTCTGCAAAAAAAAAACAGAAGAATAAAATTTAAGAAAGGAAAAACGCGGGCAGCAGAGGGGGGAACCCACGCGGCCCAGCCCTTCTACCTTACCCGCACGGCCCGCGTACCGCTTCGCGCTCCCCTCCTTCTTCTAATCGTACGGCAAGCATCCCAGCGGTGCCACGGCGGCAACAGTAGCTCGCCGACGGCCGATGCGCCCCCTAAGCCCCTATATCTACCCTCCTAGACCCCCAGGAGCAACCCTAGCTACCCCTAGCCACCTATCTCCCTCAGCCGCCGCCGTTTCCCTCTCCGATCACCCTCTCTCTGCCCCAATCCCCTCTCTGCAACCTCACCGGAGAGCGCCGCTTCTGAATCTCCGATGACCACCGCCGCCTCACAACGCCACCATCCCTCTTAGCTACGGGAACGAGTCCCCCTCAACTCCCTCGTCGTCATCAACACCTCTGCAGCCCCGAGGACAGACCACAACGCCGCCACCATCATCGACCTGTCGCCGGCCACCGTCCTCCTCGGGCCTCTGCCACTTCTACATCGCTGGTGAGCCACCGTGCCTCCACCTCCTCCTCTCTGCCTTGCACCCACACCAGCACGCTGGCACACGCACCGCATCCGTGCACGCACACCGGGCACGCCGTCCACGGCAGCTCACCGCCGGTCGTTTTCTCTGTCAAAGTTCAGTCACGCGCGCGCGAAATTCAGTTAACCACGAACCTGAACCTCAACCTTGCCGCATCGCGTTTACTGACAAGAACGTTTCGATGCCGCACTGGTTACAGTGCTAGCGAGCGCACGGCAGGGCGTGGGTTCGAACCCTGGCGCCGCGGATTAATTCCAACCTTTTTTGCGCAGCGCTGACAGGGTGGCCCCCCCTGTCAGCCACTGCTGTTGCCACACGCGCACAAGCTGGCCACGTTGGCCCCCTTGGCCCACTGGCAGTGACCCTGGCTAGGTCACTGCACGGTGCAGATCCAATTCCAGTATTTCTTTTTCAGTTTAAGTCCTAAACTTTTACAGTTTGGTCCCTGAAACTAAATTGCTAATAACTTTTGTTTTATAAATCCAAAAAATAAAAGTAAAATATGTACACTGACCCAAATTAAATTCTCTATCTATTTATTACAAATGTTTTCTGTTTTGAATAATTCAAATGCATCCAAATTTCAAATTCAAACAATTCATTTTAAATTTGATAAAATCCATAACTAATTCATACTAAATCCAAATAATGCAAATAAAATATGTTTTCCATGCTATTTCAAACCACCTATCCAAATATAATTTTTTTTTCATGATTTGAATAATTAAAATTGCTTAAATAATTTAAACCTTGTTTAAATCATTTAAATTTGCTAAATTCATAACTTGCTCAAATTAAAATATTTTTGAACATGTAAAATATGTTTTCAACCTAGAAAAGTATAAATGTTTCAAATATGAATTTGAATTTATGTTTTGAACAAATAAAATTCAAATAATATTCAAACTTGAATTTAATTCATTTAAATCTTGTTTATCTTGTTTAATTCATAATTAAATCATTGTAATTCCTTTTTCAATAATTGAAACATGTAATCCACCTAAAATTTTGTGTTCTATTCAAATATGAATTTTGTTATTTGTTTTGAACAATTTAAATTGCTGAAAACAACAAATGCTTGTGTAACACCTTTAAGGAACCAAAAATTCCCTAACTTAATAAATAAATTTCTAAATTGGTAAACCTTATTTCCAATTGGTTCTATTGTTGTTATTTTGTTGTTTTCCTCATCCATGCATCATACTAATCCACTTTCACCTGTTGGTTAATTGGAAAACAATTGTTTCAACCAAAATTCATGGGCTTTTCATATGCAACTCAAAATTGCATGTGGGTCCATTTAATCATGTATTGTTTCCCATGTCAACTATTTTATTTTGATGCATCAGTTAAATTGACATGCATCATCCCATGATTGTGCACTATGCCATGATATTGATTGTTTATCTTTCTGCATTTTTTGTTTGCTTCTTCTCGGATAGACGACGACGTTGAGACAGATGATACTTACGACACCCCTTCTGAGGATCTAGCTCAGTACAAGGCTGCTGAGTTTGCAGGCAAGTTATCACTCACATGAACCACTGTGTTCCTTTCAACATTGGTTACCGATACTTTCCGTTGCGCTTTTCTGCTAGCCCTATGTATCGTTGTTTCTGTTAGAACCTATCACATGATACCCTGAACCCTGATATTGCCTCACCTCCACTCCTATAACCCCGTTGCTTGGGCCCGTGTCTTACTAGCATGCTCTGGGGCTCGATGTTTTGCTCGAGTCTGTTATCAGTTACCTTCTGTTACTATATTCTATTATATTCTGGGGCTCGATGTTAAACAACAACCTGTTAATCTTGAGGTAATAATAACTTGCTGATAAGGCACCGGCAGGAGGCCCGGCGTGGTTTTGAGGCCTGCTAGTGTCGACCCTAATTAGGAAAAGGGTCTTGTCTACTGATCCATGATGAGCGCACTACCCGCATGTGGGAAGCGTGTATGGGCGCCCCCTCAATTTGATTCGATTCGCATCTCGTCCAAATCGCCTCATTTAGTTCGGGTTTTCCATTTGCCGCATGCATATGCAGGTGCGAACCCTTGGTACCAGGGTGGAACTTTTGTAGTCGGCATTTAGGGAGACACGTTCTTAGAGTGCTATGAGGGTCCCCTTTTCTTCGTGGGGCTTGATTAGCCGTGCGCTCAATTGCACGGGGTTCTTTGGGCTTGATGCAAAGAAGAGTTGAGTTGTGTTGAGTGCCCCGCTTGGTGGGAGGCATTCGATCTGGCGGGTTATTCTTACGTGTACGGCCAAATTGGTGCACCCCTGTAGGGATAAATCTTCTCGAGAAGCCGTTTTTTCCGCGGTTATGGTTAACTTGGTGAAAGTACTGGCTAACAAGTACTCAGAACAACTTACACCTAACTAATGATAACTTGACTAGTAATAGACTTATTGACACAATAACTTGACCCATCATTAACCCAACTGTGTGAGTTATCCTCGGATTGCTTCTTTGGATAAGGGGCGAGATCTAGGATGGGTTTGTTTGGAGTAGTTATAGTTGGTTACGATACGCTATCTTATCTCCTTTCTGTTAGCCGGAAGTTGTGGCATGTTCTGTAGTTGGTTAGTGCAGCCTGCTGCCGCATCTTTTGTATCACCCTTTTCTTCCGTTGAACCCAAAGCATCAGTGCTTGGTGTTGACGGGTTACACTTTGGTGAACTGTGAGTCTTGCTTGCCAGTACATTTATGTACTGACCCCTTTGGGGCTGTGGTTTCCGCAGACTACGCTTACGAGGATCCCCGTGATGGCTACTACGTGGAGTTTGACGAGGCTGCTGACGAGTAGATAGCGGACCCCAGGCAGGATCCGAGACATCGTGGATGGGCTCCGTATTCCTTTCATTTCCGGCTTCTTAAGCCTATTTGGATTTGTCTGTACTCATACCTTTTGAATGCTTCCACTGAGATGTAATGATGTTATGTTGGGACATGTGTCCTCTGGATGATTGTATTTGCTATCTCTGCTCTAGTGAGAGCTATTTGCAACTTATTTCAATCTTTTGTTTCTTAGAGATATGTTGTGCTATCATTCTGTTAAACGCCGTTGACGTACCATGTGTGTATGGTATGAAGTACGTCAATGGTAGTATCTTGATTTCTATGGGATGGTTTACGTAGACGATGAACAGTAGGGGTTGGTTGTCACACATACGTGTGTTGGCCTACTCGTAAGAGATGCGGGTGCCGGTAAGCCCCGTAATCCAATCAACTACTGGTCAACGGAACTGCGAGTATCCTCTAGAAGTCCAGGTGCGACAGTGGTCACCCAAAATTTGTTTTCAAAACAGATTCAATTTTGCAAAGCCAAGACATGGTCACCTTGGAAATTTCTTAAGGATTCCAAAACATATTTTGGTTAATTTTTCTGAGTTCATTTAGGTCCCCAAACTTTCAAATTCCTTGCAGTTTTTAAAAGAGAAAAGGACCTTTTGGTGTTTTCCCAAAAATCCAGGGGGCTTTGTGCAAAAAGGTTGTCTTCAACCTTTGACAGTAGGAGTATCTGCGTAGAGGCACCGCCGGCGTCGATTGCCACCTCCTCCCTACCTCTCTCCTCACGTGGATAGGTCCCAGAGAACGCACTCGACCTCCTCTCTCTCTCTCTCGATGCCCTCCCCTTTCCTCCTCTCTTCCTCTATTCCTTCCGAGACCGAACCCTAGCTGCCTCTACCGCCGGTCGTCGTCGCCGATCTGGCCACTCCTGAGCGCCCTCGAGCCCTCGTTGGTCACTGCGGTGTCGTCCGCTACCTCCTCAACGTGTATGGAGAGCCGGGAAGAAGGGGAACCCACGAATCGGGCCATTCTTCTCCGAACCCGGCCGCGCTCGCCGCCGGCGCTTCCGACACCTCCCCGCCTCCCCGTCTACCACGGTGAGCCACTGCACCTGCTGGTGCCCTTGCCTTGCCCCCTCCCGCTCTGCGTTATTCTGGCACCGAGCGCCGCCACCCGCCACCGCCATTGATCGTCGCCGGCAAGCTCCGGTGAACTTTTAGCCACCTCTCTGCCACCCCCCGAGCCCGCCTTGTTTCTGAGACCAAGCCGTGCTGACGTCACGGTGACGTCAGCATGACATCACCGTGGAGCCCCCTCGTCAGCTGGTTTATTCTGTTTAAAAATAAAAGGAATAATTGACACGTGGACCCCTCTGTTATTCAAAATTACAGAAAATTGTTTAATTTTGGAATTTCAATAACTATTAAAATTTTAATCAGAAAAAGAAAATGAAAGTATGGGTTTGCTCAGAAAAAAATAATCTATCTGAATATGTAATTTTCATATATGTTTGAAAAAGTTCAAAAATGGCCATTATTTAATGCTGTTTAATTCATTTAAAAATGGAAAAATAAGTTTTTATTCACTAAAATTAGAAAATTAGAAGTTATATACCAAAATGCTCAAAATGACAAATGCAACCTTTTTATGATGTTTTCAAACCCATTTGAGCTTTTAAAACTAGTCGTCAACCCATGCGTCCGCACGGGCTAGTTTATTTCCATGTTGACATAAGTAGTGAAACTTTTAGAAATCCATTGCCATTCGGAGATATCTTATCGAACTTAATACGGAAAGCATGTAATTGTTTTTCATGGTTATTGTATGAGAAAAAGTTATGTTCTTTAAATTAGTTTCAAATGAAGCTTTACATGAAAGCATGGTTTTGAACTATGTGACAACTTAAAACTCAGTAACTGTATATTTGTAAGCAATAAGATCTAGTAGTATTCATATTTAGACTTGCATTGTAGACCGGTCGATTTATAGCTTAAATTAAAAATTATTATATCCATAAACTAACTTGAGTGTATAAATCTTGTATTATTGCATAACACATAATAGATTTTACAAATAAACTGACAATTATGGCGCATGAATGAGCCAATATGATGTCCTCATCTAGTGAAATGCACACATCTCCCGATTCTTACAAAAAATGAACTAATGACCACATACCCGGAAAAAAAGGCACAAACAATATATATTAGCTTAGGAGCCTGCAGCTCTCCATCTCAAAGATGAGATCTCCATTTCTCACGAACTCAACTGCAATATATATACACAAAAAGTACTAATCACAAACCGAATTTTCTGAGCTCCAAGTCTGCAGGCACTCTCAATCCATTTAGCTCATTAACCTGCATACTACATGGGTTTGAAGTTTTATAAATCAAATGTAACTTTTTCATAGAATGTATTCCATATTAAGTTTGACCTTAGGAAGATCAGCGAATTACAACACACACACGGTCGCGGTAAATGACAACATAGCATCGCTTCCCACTACATGCTCCTTGTGAGATTGTCGCAGCAATCATCTAGAACCAACTCAGTCTTGATTCTGCTACTATATATGGCGCCTTCAACATTCATTGAACTGTCATGAAAGACTCTATAAAACAAAGGAATTCAGAAATGTCTTTGTTTGTATAATACGTCAATATTTTCATGAGGTGAAGTGGTGGTTGGTGGAATTACAGGGAGTATCTATGCAGTTCATCCTTCTACTGTGTCAATCTGCTAAGCATAAAAAATTGCATCTAATATTTGTCAGACTTCAAAACAAATTTCCACCTCTACAATAACAAACTGCATGGAGTGGCGGTCAGACCGGTGAAACATTAAGAGATTGAGCTGTGCTTTACATAGAACCTAATTTCTTCAGATATTCAAAGCTAAAAAAAAAGAACAACTGTCTGATTGAAGGTTCACATCTAGCTCTCCAGCAAAGGGGCCAAGGAACTCGAGTCTCGTCTCCTTGTTGAGCATGGACGCAACCTACATCGTGCGGAAGACAACATTAGCAGGAGCACGTATGATACCATAGCAAGAATAAACCCATGACGATTTGCTACTTTGCAAAGATACCAGATCGTCCGCATAGGAATAGACCCAAAACCGTGCAAAACAGAACAGGAGAATCATATATGATGTTAAGAATGTATAGCATACCTTTTGGCGCAAAACCATCAAACATAAAACAGTAAAAAATTGTTCAAAGAGGATGTAGAGATCTTTGTACCTTCTGTGCTTTCTGCTTCCTGACTGTAGACAAAGTGTTAAATCCAAAAAGTATAAAAACTATATTATTTGCTCTGTTAGATGGAAGTAAATGAGCTCTGATATATCAACCAGCTGATAGATAACCGCTTAGTAGGTATACCTGACATTATTTATACACATACTCAATACGCCACCATTTTGCATAAACACTCCCTCTTTAAAGTCCTCATTTAAGCATCTTCTGATATTGGACTTATCAAAAATGGATTAAGGCTCCTCACAGGTGAGAACGATACCACCAGAAAATCATTATCATATATGAGGACAGAAAAATATATAAAGAAATATTATTCTAAATATATTTGAAATGGGGAGTTATGGAAGGGTTGCTGTTTGCACTTGTTACTATTTTCAGTATTGAGGAATGGTATATGTAAAGCCTGATTATCCGATGGGAACCAATGACACTATGGAAAAATTAGTCTTCTAATTAGAAACACCTTTAAGATACATCTAAAAACAATGTTGGTGTAGTTTTTTTCATGCAAGAAGTTGTAACCTGCAAAACATCAGTGGGATTAGAGTCGCTGAAAGAATTAACCACGGTCGCAGAATTATCAAAAATAAAACTTATGGGGTAGTTCTTTGGTGTTGGCTCACCTCGAGTGCCATGTACCTGTTGCCCATGTCCAGCAACATCTTGGCTTGGAAGTGCTTCATCATAGCGCGGAACTTGAGAATTTCGCGCAAATAGGTGCCGGAGTGCTGCCGCGTGCACGAACGCCATGTTTGAGCAGACGTAGGTCGGTACGTGAGGGAGTTGACGGCAATACTGGATGGAGAGTGAGAGAAATAGTTATTCAGCGCTAGAGCACGTCCTGCGCAACTTCCGGCGTTAACCTCGCAAAGATCTGGAGACAGCCGAGATGGAGGTGCAGCATGTTGGAATTTTATATGGGCCAATTATTTGGGCTCACATGTCTAGCCCACTAAGCCCACTAAAATCCTGAAAGTGTCATGGCCCATTCATGAATAATGAGTGGAGTGAGTGGGACTAAAGTTTAGTCCCACATTGCTAGTTTGGAGAGAGTGGAACCACCTTATAAGGTGAGCCATTCTAGCTCATGTATGAGTAGGCAAGGCAAGAGGAGAGGTGTGCCACCCGCGCGCTCCTCCTCCGCCGCCCGCCTCGACTCGCCACGCCTCGGCACGGCACGACGCGGGTTGCGGGAATGAGCCGAGAGCGTTTATTTTGTCGGTTGGGAAAACTTAATAAGTCATTAATTTGGTAATTAACGGACGCGTTAAATTCCAAAACCGTTTCCGTTTCCTTTCTGGATCGTGGAGCCGAACCGACTCAGACGTGGGGTTACGCCCACGTCTCTCCCAGCCCGCATATAAATACGCGCATACGGTAAACCCTAGCCGCCACTTCGTCATATGGTTTCGCACCACCGTTCCAGAACACTGCGCCGCCAATCAAGCCTTCTCCATCCCTCCTTCCGGCGTGCACCGCGAGAAGGGACAGCAGGCCTCCGGAACCCCGCCTCTTGTGATCCTGTACGGGAGAGGGGCGATCAGGTTTTTGGGGAGCGCACTCGCGCGACTGCTGACGGCGACTACTTCCCCAACGACGACTTCTTCCCCGACCTCGGCAACCTCTTCATCGACGACATGGCCGACAACGGGGACAACAACAACGGCGGTGCCGCTACCGCTCCATCGTACGTATCTCTCTTTCATCTGTATGAGGTGTTACTGGAATTCATATGTCTACTTCTTGCAATAGATTGTATCAATCTGTCTGCTGTACTAGATCTAGACGTTTGCATGATTACTGTATTTGCTGCTGTCGCAATTCATCTGATGTTATTTCAAATTAAATCATGTGCTAAATTGCTAATATATTCAACAATCCAAAAACCTGATTATAGGCAATTTCTTGCACCTGCGCCGTCTGTCATTGCGGCGACAAGGCCAATCCCTTTCAAGGGTGTGGACTATAAGAGGTGGCGCACGAGAGCAGTGCTATGGTTTCAAACCTTGCGCTGCTATGCGGCCACCAAGGGCAAGCCTGAGGGCGATCTCAATCCAGCACAGCTGGAGGCCTTTGAGAATATGGACACTATGTTTAAAAGTGCCCTCCTCGGTATAATTGATGATTCCATTGTGGATCCATACATGTCGTTTGATAACGGCAAGGATATGTGGGCTGCACTCGAGGCCAAATTTGGGGCCTCGGATGCTGGCAGCGAGCTGTATGTCATGGAGCAATTCTATGACTACAGGATGACTGATGAGCGCTCTGTTGTTCAACAGGCTCATGAGATACAGTCACTCGCTAAAGAACTTGAGCACTTTAAGTGTATGTTACCGGACAAGTTTGTGGCTGGAGGCATTATTGCCAAGCTTCCATCTTCATGGAGCACCTTTGCTACTTCTCTAAAACACAAGAGACAGGAGTTTTCCGTTATGGACCTCATCGGATCTCTTGATGTGGAAGAGAAGGCGAGAGCAAAGGATACACGTGCTCGGGTTGCTGAGGTAGGTTCTTCTGCTCATGTGGTACAAAAGAAACATTACCCGCCCAACAAGCCTAAATATAACAAGAAGAAATCCGAGGGTAAAGGCAAGCCCGATGGCAAGTTTAAGCCGTCGCACTCTACCAACTTCAAGAAGAGAAAGGGGTCATGTCACGTTTGCGGTGAACTGACCCATTGGGCTCCAAAGTGCCCTAAGCGTTATGAGCTGCAGCAGCAGGAGAACAACGGCAAGACCGCTAATGTTGTCATGGCTGACATTGAGATGAAGGACTCTGGGTACGGTATAGTTCCCACTATTCTTTCAGTTTGTCATTCACCTGAATGGTTAATTGACACAGGTGCCAATGTACATGTTTGTGCTGATGCTTTTATGTTCTCTTCTTATCAGGTCACAGGGACTTCCCCCGTGCTGATGAGGAACGGGTCACATGCTACTGTTCGTGGTGTTGGTACGGTCGATCTGAAGTTTACTTCGGGGAAGATCGTGCGACTGAAGAACGTTCATCATGTGCCCTCCATCAATAAAAATCTCGTCAGCGGCTCACGTTTATGTCGAGATGGTTTTAAGTTGGTTTTCGAGTCCAATAAAGTTGTAATTTCCAAGTATGGACAATTTATTGGTAAAGGCTATGAGTGCGGAGGCTTGTTCCGCTTATCCTTGTCAGATATTTGCACCAAAGTTATTAATAATGTTTGCCACGATAATGATTGTGATGTTTGGCATTCACGACTTTGTCATATTAATTTTGGTTGCATGATGCGGTTAGCAAATATGAGTTTAATTCCGAAATTCAGTACTATTAAAGGTTCCAAATGTCAAGTGTGTGTTCAAGCTAAGCAACCTCGCAAATCTCATAAGACTGCGGAGGCGAGAGACTTGGCACCACTAGAACTTATACATTCTGATCTTTGTGAGATGAATGGCGTATTGACAAAAGGTGGAAAGAAATATTTTATGACACTTATTGATGACTCCACTAGATATTGTTATGTGTATCTTCTGAAATCTAAAGATGAAGCTTTAACTTATTTCAAGAACTATAAGGCCGAAGCAGAGAACCAACTTGATCGTAAAATTAAACGGCTTAGGTCTGATCTTGTGGAGAGTATTTTTCCAACGAGTTTAATTCTTTTTGTGCTGAACACGGTATTATTCATGAGAGGACGCCTCCCTACTCACCTCAGTCAAATGGGGTGGCTGAAAGAAAGAACCGAACGCTGTCTGATTTGGTTAACGCCATGTTAGACACTTCGGGTCTCTCCAAGGCATGGTGGGGGGAGGCGCTAATGACTGCATGTCATGTCCTAAACCGAGTTCCCACAAAGAATAAAACCATTACTCCATTTGAGGAATGGGAAAGGAAAAGGTTGAAACTCTCCTACCTACGTACTTGGGGTTGTTTGGCGAAAGTCAATATACCAATTCCCAAGAAGCGCAAGCTTGGACCTAAAACCGTAGATTGTGTTCTTCTGGGCTATGCTTTTAATAGCATTGGTTATAGATTCTTGATAGTAAAATCTGAGGTATCCGACATGCATGTTGGTACGATTATGGAGTCGAATGATGCGACTTTCTTTGAGAACATATTTCCTATGAAGGATATGTCTAGCTCATCAAATCAGGAGAAACCTGTTTCATCTAGTCAGGAATTAGCTGAGATTCCTGAATCCACCATTCCGATAGAACATGTTGAGAATCCCGAGGAGGATGACAATGAAGTTCCTGTAAGGAGCAAGAGACAGAGGACTGCAAAGTCCTTTGGTAATGATTTCATTGTGTACCTCGTGGATGACACACCCAAGACTATTTCAGAAGCCTATGCGTCTCTTGATGCTGACTACTGGAAGGAGGCTGTTCGTTGCGAGATGGATTTCATCTTGGCTAACGGAACCTGGGAAATCACTGATCGTCCTTATGGGTGTAAACCTGTAGGATGTAAGTGGGTGTTCAAGAAAAAGCTTAGGCCTGATGGTACAATTGAAAAGTACAAGGCAAGGCTTGTGGCCAAGGGTTATACCCAGAAAGAAGGTGAAGACTTCTTTGATACTTACTCACCTGTGGCTAGACTGACCACCATTCGTGTGCTACTCTCATTGGCTGCTTCGCACGGTCTTCTCGTTCATCAAATGGACGTTAAGACGGCTTTCCTTAATGGAGAGTTGGACGAGGAAATTTACATGGAGCAGCCAGATGGTTTCGTAGTACCCGGTCAGGAAGGCAAGGTGTGTAAGTTATTGAAGTCATTATACGGCCTCAAGCAAGCACCTAAGCAATGGCACGAGAAGTTTAAAAGGACTTTGACTGCTGAAGGCTTTGTTGTAAACGAAGCTGATAAATGTGTGTACTATCGCCATGGTGGGGGCGAGGGAGTTATTCTATGTCTATACGTTGATGACATATTGATCTTTGGGACCAATCTTGATTTAATCAAGGAAGTTAAGGATTTCTTATCTCGCTGTTTTGAGATGAAGGATCTAGGAGTAGCTGATGTTATCTTGAACATCAAGCTGTTGAGAGATGATAATGGTGGGATCACACTGCTTCAATCTCACTATGTGGAAAAGGTCTTGAGTCGCTTCGGGTATAGTGACTGCAATCCCTCTTCAACTCCATATGATGCTAGTTTGTTGCTTCGAAAGAATCAACGGATTACTAGAGATCAACTGAGATATTCTCAGATTATAGGCTCGCTTATGTATTTGGCGAGTGCCACGAGGCCTGACATCTCTTTTGCTGTGAGCAAATTGAGCCGGTTTGTTTCCAATCCGGGAGATGATCATTGGCGTGCACTTGAGAGAGTTATGCGCTATTTAAAAGGCACTGCGAGCTATGGAATTCACTATACCGGAAACCCGAGGGTTCTGGAAGGATATAGTGATTCTAATTGGATAGCTGATGCTGATGAGCTTAAGGCCACTAGTGGTTATGTTTTTACACTTGGTGGTGGCGCTGTTTCCTGGAAGTCTTGCAAGCAGACCATTTTAACGAGGTCAACTATGGAAGCAGAACTCGCAGCATTAGACACAGCCACTGTTGAGGCAGAGTGGCTTCGTGAGCTCTTGATGGACTTGACTATGGTTGAAAAACCAATACCCGCAATCCTGATGAACTGTGATAATCAAACTGTGATCGTCAAAGTGAACAGTTCTAAGGATAATGCAAAGTCATCAAGACATGTGAAGAGGAGATTAAAATCTGTCAGGAAATTGAAGAACTCCGGAGTTATTGCGTTGGATTATATCCAAACGTCTATGAACTTGGCAGATCCCTTCACAAAGGGTTTATCACGGAATGTGATAGATAATGCATCGAGGGAGATGGGTTTGAGACCCACGTTATGAGTTGCCCACAGTGGTAACCCACTCTATGTGATCGGAGATCCCGTGAATTAGAAGTGGGAGACAAGCTGTTGGTCGGCTGAGAGGAGAGTATCCTTATATTTTATTCCACTCCATAAAAGATGCAATACTCTCCTGATCTGTACGGTAGGTTGACATTTGTCTTAATGTGTTCCAAGTGGCTTATTTATATAAGCAGAGATGTGTCCTACAGAACATCTCCTGAGGAACTCACCTATATGAGTCTGACTGTTAAACGTCGCAGTCTATGAGAATCGGGTGCTCTCTAATAAACTCATGAAAGGCCTTCGGAGTATGACGCATACGCTCCAAACCGCGGGGAAGCCTTGCGGCAGCCGAGTATCGGTTCAGACGTTGTGTGAAACTGGTATCACAGCAAACTTGTAGTTCAAGGCGTAGTCCACTATTCAAGTTGTGAACTAGTGAAGCATGATGTTCTAAGTGGAAGTTCAACTTAACAGTCTCCACTAACACCGGTATATAAACAATGTTTTGGAACAGAGTTTATGAAATGTGCTAATGACACTTTGTGGGGGATTGTTGGAATTTTATATGGGCCAATTATTTGGGCTCACATGTCTAGCCCACTAAGCCCACTAAAATCCTGAAAGTGTCATGGCCCATTCATGAATAATGAGTGGAGTGAGTGGGACTAAAGTTTAGTCCCACATTGCTAGTTTGGAGAGAGTGGAACCACCTTATAAGGTGAGCCATTCTAGCTCATGTATGAGTAGGCAAGGCAAGAGGAGAGGTGTGCCACACGCGCGCTCCTCCTCCGCCGCCCGCCTCGCCACGCCTCGCCTCGTCACGACACGTCACGACGCGCCACGGGTTGCGGGAATGAGCCGAGCCGAGAGCGTTTATTTTGTCGGTTGGGAAAACTTAATGAGTCATTAATTTGGTAATTAACGGACGCGTTAAATTCCAAAACCGTTTCCGTTTCCTTTCTGGATCGTGGAGCCGAACCGACTCAGACGTGGGGTTACGCCCACGTCTCTCCCAGCCCGCATATAAATACGCGCATACGGTAAACCCTAGCCGCCACTTCGTCATATGGTTTCGCACCACCGTTCCAGAACACTGCGCCGCCAATCAAGCCTTCTCCATCCCTCCTTCCGGCGTGCACCGCGAGAAGGGACAGCAGGCCTCCGGAACCCCGCCTCTTGTGATCCTGTACGGGAGAGGGGCGATCAGGTTTTTGGGGAGCACACTCGCGCGACTGCTGACGGCGACTACTTCCCCAACGACGACTTCTTCCCCGACCTCGGCAACCTCTTCATCGACGACATGGCCGACAACGGGGACAACAACAACGGCGGTGCCGCTACCGCTCCATCGTACGTATCTCTCTTTCATCTGTATGAGGTGTTACTGGAATTCATATGTCTACTTCTTGCAATAGATTGTATCAATCTGTCTACTGTACTAGATCTAGACGTTTGCATGATTACTGTATTTGCTGCTGTCGCAATTCATCTGATGTTATTTCGAATTAAATCATGTGCTAAATTGCTAATATATTCAACACAACAGCCCTCCTTACTACCCGCGAGCATGGCCAGGCCATGATGAGCCAACAGATCTCGTGCACATCATGTTTCTGATGATCGGCAGCGGCGGCGGCCTCTGGTCCGGAGGGTGCAGCGATTTGACCGCCTCCTATGCATTATAATAGACAGCAAGGCGGCAAGATGAGTCGATCCCAGAGGCACTCGATCTAGGTGGGCATCTGCTGTATGATCAAAATTAGGGAAGCCTTTTTTCTCCTTTGAGAGATGGATCGAAACTGTAAACTCCAAAAGATTACGCTTAATCTGATGGCTCTAGGGCCGATCAGATGGACAGGAACCTCCTGAATTAACGTGATGCCTCGTAGCTGGCAGCTCACAGATTGCACGGGTGAATAAATTGGAGACAATTCAGTACGTGCGTACCTCTCCATGGCTGCTGCAAGATGAAAATCGGCCATACTCGCTAGATTGAGTAGAACGCGAGAATTTCCGGAGATGAGAATTAGGGACACATCAAACCCCTTTAGGACAGTCGTGCTCTTAGCTGCGGCAAGAGATCAAGGCCATATTGCTGGTGCCAATTGAACATTGGCCATGGTTGGAGGAGCCATGAAGTTGTGGAGGCCCAATCGAATATTTTATTGTTATAATATAAGAAAATGATGAGTCCACGTATGCGTAGGCTTTCAGGACTCTTGCCGCCTTAACTTACGGCCTGAACATCCTATCCGTAGAATTTACATCTTGTGGCTATTTTTATGTTTTCTCCAGAATTAACGTGGTGTCTCGTATGGTGCATCCAATTAGTAAATATAAGATTGGACTCACTTTCAGAATCACCCGAACTGCCCTCCGGGGTCTATTTCGGGATAATTTGAGTAAAAATGCATAACTGACATAAGAACCCTAGCAACCCAGCGAACATGTGTAGGGCTTTATTTTAGTGCATTAACTTGCTCTTGCATACATATTGTGCCTTGCACCAATGCCATGTGTTGATTGTTGTTCATCTTTTCGGTGTTGTTTCCCCCTTGGTGGACCCGACTCCGAAGAGAAGGCCAGCAGTCCGATGGTGAATACTTGATCTTAACCGACAAGTCAAGCACTTATCCGATAAGACATTTCTATTTGTTTTCTTATAACCAAGGCAAGCACAACCTCTTATCTGCTCATATTGTCGGGGGGCTACCCCCGAATAGGGGTAAGGCAGGTGCTAAACCAGAGATCAAGGTATTGTTTGCCGGGTAGACGGCTACCCGGGTATCTGGTATCCGGTAGACGCTACTCGGTGATAAGTATTGAAGGCCAAGAAGTAGATAATAAGGAAGATTAGAATCAGCCGAGTAGAGCTCGGGTGGTCCGAGTAGATGAGCAGCAATCCTACTCGGGCGAGAAGTCAATGGAGCCGTTCTGACGAGATCCCGCGTATCCCGCAGCTGTACAGGCGTGCGGTTCAACTTACTAGGAACATGATTATCTGTGCTGAGACGTGGGTACAGTGAGGGCAGACGCCTATCATGTCCTATCACTGACAAGGGGGACAGGACATGTCAGTGACCTACTCTGAAGGCCTGACAGGGTGGACAAGACCTGTCAGGCGGACGGCGCGGTGACTTTCGGCACGACGTCAGCAGGACCACGGAGGCGTGCGCCGTTGTCAAAGTGGTGTTGTCTCTTCTAGTACTTTTAATTGTTGTTTACTCGACTGGCCACCGGTATATAAGGTGGCCAGCCCCCTCCTGCATGAGGGACGTTGGCCCTGAGAGCATTTATTGCGAGATTTAGCACTAGACAGAGAGAGAACTAGAGGTTGACTACTCGGCAGAGGGCCGGAATTGTACTGTGACTACTCGGTACAAGCTATATACAGAGAGGTAGGCAGGAGTAGGGGTGTTACCTCCACACGAGGGCCCCGAACCTGGGTAGATCTTGGTGTTTGTAGTGTTTCTGAGCGCGTCCACGTGACGTGCGATCCCTCCCCGAATACCTACAGCGTCCATCGGCCCCAATCTTTAGCCACCCTATGTAATTTGTCTTCTCATCACCACGACACTTGGCACCCACCGTGGGGCCAGCAGCAGCGCTGGCTGGGATGCATATTCGGACGGGACCGGTTACTCCGTCGGGGGAGCGCGTGGTTTGTGGCCTTGTCCACAGATTCGGCTCCTTCGACTTCGTCAGCGACAACGCCGGCGATTTCGGTGGTAGGACCTTGCCTTCAGGCGGTTCCGTGCTGTCTTTCGGCACGCATTTGGTGTACGTCGCCACCACCATCATCCGCGAGTACCCTGAGGTGGTGCTCGTCGCTGACGATACCCCCGCTGTTCTTGCTGTCCGCGGGAAGCCTGCTGGCTACTCTGTGGACAGCGTGGAGGTGATGATGACAGGCCCGGCTATCGATGCGGGGAAAGGTGCGGCCACTGCGCCTGAAGTCATCGAGGAGACGGACGCTAACAGGGTCCACAAGCCCTACGAGATGCCCCAGAACATTCCGGGCAACGTGGATCCTTCTACATCGACTGTGATACCGGCTGCTCGCGCTAGTGTCGAGCATCTCGGCATGCCTATCGCCACGGACGCTGATACGGCGGTGGTGAGGGCGCAGCTCGAGCAGCAGCGACTCGCTTTGCTGCGAGAGGCCCAGGAGCTGGAGAAGGTTAGGCTTGAGCTTAACTTGGATCAGAATGAGTACAATAGGGCGCATGGCTTTACTCCTATTTCTAGAAATCCTAGCAAGATAGGGACTATTCATCGTAACTTAGACGCTGAGCTAGCTAGAGATGGTAGAGCTACTAGAAAGTCTGCCAGTCAAAACACAGCTGGTAGGCCAAAACATAGTTCCCCTGCAAAGACAACTGCAGAGTTGCCAAATCTCACTGGCGAGGCCCGTGTGAGGCAGAAGGAGCGGCTCAATGAGCTCGTTCTGGAAGCTGGCAGGCGGAATGAGGCATTTCGGCAAGCCAAACCGGGGGGTGGTGCGTCTCATGTTGTTCAATCGCATGGGGCAAGATCCGTGGACCAGGCCTCATCGCCGCTTCCCGGGGGAGAGAGGGCACAGAGTGTAATCTCAGGGAGGCACAAACAGATGCAGGTGTACGACCCGGCTGTCGCCGGAAAACAGCACGTTGTAGTGCGGCAGCCCGGCCAAAAACACAACGCTGTAGGTACTGGCCATCCGGCTGCAAGAGTTCATCAAGAAGGGCAAGGAGGTAACCGAGAAGGCCCGTCTCGGCAGCATGTTGCTAACCCTGTCCAACATGTTGCTCAACCAAATGTGGTTGCTGCTGTGGCCAACCCGGTTGCTCAACCCGGACCTGTGCCTCAAGACCGCTACAGCGATGGGTACTCGGCCATGGAGCGTGCCGGGTACGCCGACCCAAGAGATCTCGCAACCTGGTTGGGAGGAAGAATGTTGGAACCAAGTGATGCAAGGTACAAGCTGGACCGGCTCTACCGGTCTGAGGAGATAGAAGCGAAGGGCCCGTCAGGGCCGGATTGTTTTGGTCCCAGGATCATGGGGGAGCCACCCGTGTCCAAGTTCCAGCTGGCTAGAGGGACCAAGACCTATGACGGAAGCACCAAGCCGAAAGACTGGCTGAATGACTATGTGACTGCCGTGTATGTTGTAGGTGGCAACAGGAGATGGGTTGTTCTAAATGTGCCCCAGATGCGGGAGGGCCCTGCCCGGATTTGGCTCAACAATTTGCCGAGAGATAGCATTAACTGTTGGCTTGACTTCTCGGAAGCCTTCATCACCAACTTCACCAGCACCTACAAGAGGCCAAACCGGCCGCAACAGCTCTCGGCGTGCAAGCAAAGAGAAGAGGAAACTTACTGGGAGTACCTTACTCGGTGGAGTACTCTGAGGAACACCTGTGAAGGTGTGAATGAGTCACAGGCCATTGCGTGGTTTGCGCATGGTTGCCGACATGGCAGCATGCTGTGGCAGAAACTGCAGAGGGAGATGCCGAGTACCCTTGCTGAGACAGTCAAGATTGCTGATATGTATGCACTCGGTGATCCTACTCAGCCTCTGCTTGATTCATTTGAGCCCAAGAGGAAGCACCATGAAGGTTCTCAGTGCCATGACCACCAGGATTTCCGCAACAAGAGAAGGGAAGACCGTCCGGATATCTGCTACGGGTCTGACTATGTAGCAGCCGTTACTCGGGATCAGGGCGCTGCCGGGAGCAGCCAAAGGCAAAAAACTGCTGGAGCCCAATACGGGCTAAACCAGAATCAGGGCCAGAACTTCAAGAAGCAGTACAATGCTCCTCACCAGCTCAGTACCTCCCAGGATCCAGAGATCCTGCCAGGTTCATCTTTGGGAACATGAAGGATGGACCGTGTAGCTTCCATACTCGGCATCCGAGTAGGCCGGCCAATCACACTACCCGACAGTGTAGCTGGTGGGACAGGATCAAGAGCGAGGCTTTCGGTCAGCTGCCTCCTCCACCTCCTCTTCCGCTCCCAGGCTCCAATGTGCAGCCTATCTGGGCAGCTGCTCCCAGGCCAACCGAGAACTAGAGGAGGGAGAATGTGAACCAGGTAGCTTAGGGAGCCAACCGGAACAACAACAACAACTACAACCGCAACTTCAACAACAACAACCGCCACAACAACTACTACACCCGCAACAACAATCGCCACAACAACAATGACAACCAGAACAACAACAATGATGGTGGTGCTGGGGACTGGAACCTGTACCAGGAGCACCACGAGAGCTACATGGTATTCACCACTGAGCCGGATGGCAAGCAGTTTCAACGCAGGCGCGCGATGGAGGTAAATGTCGTGATGCCATTTGTGCCTCACTACATGGAGTGGTGCGACCAGGAGATTGTCTGGTCCAGAGCAGATCATCCCAAGATTATGCCCAACCCGGGTACATATGCTCTGGTAGTGGACCCCACTTTCTTGGGGACCAAGAAGAACGTGAAGTTCAGAAGGTGCTGATCGACAATGGGAGCAGCATCAACATCATGTACCGAGATACCATGGAGAAGTTCGGCCTTGCCGAGAACATGCTGCTACCTAGTCGGACTACATTCCACGGCATTGTGCCGGGAGTATCTTGTGCTCCAATCGGCCGCATCTGGATGGATGTGTTTTTTGGCACCAGGGAGAACTGCCGCACCGAGTGCCTGCAGTTTGAGGTGGTAGATCTTCAGAGCCCTTATCATGCTCTACTCGGCAGGCCTGCTCTGACCAAGTTCATGGCCTCTACTCATGCGGCCTATCTGAAGATGAAGATCCCTGGTCCCAACGGCATCATCACCATCTCGGGTGATTACAAGCGCTCTTTGGAGTGTGCATCTGCTGGATCTCGGCTTGCCGAGTCCATGGTCATTGCTGCCGAGAAGAACAAGATACATGAGGTTGTGGCTATGGCCCAAGCAGCTCAAGTTGGTATGCCAGGCATGCCGAGTTCTCGGTATGGGGCTACCTTCCAGGCCTCCGAGGAGACGAAGAAAGTGCAGATTGACTCGGAGTTCCCGGAGCATGTGGCCATCATTGGTGCCGGGTTGGAGGAGAAATAGGAAAGAGAGCTCATCCACTTCCTCCGTGAGAATCGGGATGTCTTCGCATGGTCCAATCAGGACCTGCCGGGTGTCCCGAGGGATTTGGTTGAGCACTCATTGCATGTGCGCCCTGACGCCAAGCCGGTTAAGCAGGCAATGCGCCGCTTTGCGGCTGAGAGAAGGAAAGCTATTGGTGACGAGATCACAAAGCTGCTGACAAGTGGATTTATCATGGAGGTGCTGCATCCGGATTGGTTGGCCAATCTGGTCATGGTGGAGAAGAAGAAGGAGGATCCCAAGGCCGCTATAGCATGGCGCATGTGCGTGGACTACACCGACTTGAACAAGGACTGCCCCAAGGACCCGTTCCCGCTACCCCGCATAGATCAGGTGATCGATTCAACTGCCGAGTGCGAAATTTTGTCTTTCATTGATGCCTACTCTGGTTTTCACCAGATTCCTCTGAATCCGGTGGATCAAATAAAGACTGCTTTCATTACCCTGTATGGGGCTTATTGCTATGTTGTCATGTGTTTTGGCTTGAGAAATGCTGGGGCTACTTATCAGAGGTGCATGCAAAAAGTGTTTGCATGACCAGATAGGCAAGAATGTGCAGGTGTACGTAGATGACATTGTCATCAAAACGAAAGAAAAACACACTCTGCTGAGAGATCTTGAGGAAACATTTGCCAGCTTGCGCAAGTACCAGATGAAGTTAAATCCAACCAAGTGCACATTTGGCGTATCGGCTGGCAAGCTACTCGGCTTCTTGGTATCCAGTCGGGGCATTGACGCCAATCCTTCATAGATAAAAGCTATAGATAGCATGTCTTTGCCGAGATCACTGAAGGATGTGCAGAAATTTACCGGATGCCTGGCTTCTCTTAGCCGCATCCTGGGAAGAATGGGCGAGAAGGCACTGCCTCTTTATCAGCTCATGAAGAAAAGTGACAAGTTTGTCTGGACACCACAAGCTGATGCGGCTTTCAAGGAACTCAAGACCATGCTGGGTAGCGCTCCCATCTTGGCAAGCCCTTTGCCCAAGGAGCCAATGTTGCTGTACATTGCAGCCACCAACCGAGTAGTCAGTGTGGTGGTGGTGGTGGAGCGAGAAGAGGAAGGGCAGACCGTGCAGAGGCCGGTGTATTATCTCAGGGAGGTGGTATCCATCTCCAAGCAGAATTACCCTCACTACCAGAAGATGACATATGGTGTTTACCTGGGTGCCAAGAAGCTCAAGCATTATTTCCAAGAGCATCCCATCACGGTGGTGAGCACCGCTCCCATCTCGGAGATCATGGGCAACAAGGATGCGAGTGGTCGAGTTGCCAAGTGGGCGATTGAGCTGGCCACGTACACCCCTTTGTATGCAAGAAGAGAAGCTATCAAGTCACAAACCCTGGTGGATTTCTTGGTGGATTGGGACGAGATGCAATACGAGCCTCCCTTGTCGGAAACCATTTTCTGGAAGATGCATTTTGATGGCTCCAAAGTAAAATAAGGGCTTGGTGCTGGCGTAGTTCTCACCTCACCCAAGCGAGATCAACTCAGATATGTGATGCAGATCCCCTTCTCGGCATCCAATAATGTTGCCGAATATGAAGCCCTGGTACATGGCCTAAGGGTATCCAAGGAGATCGGAGTTCGGCGTATTGTTTGCTATGGTGATTCAGACCTAGTAGTTCAACAAGTCTCGGGGACTTTGGATGCCTTGGATGCCAACATGGCGTCCTATCGCTTTCTGGTATAGAGCATGCCTGGATTCTTTGACGGGGTGAGTTCCGTCACATCGACCGAGCTGAAAATGATGCAGCAGATACTCTATCCAAGTTGGGGTCTTCTCGGCAGTTCATCCCGCCTGGGATTGCCTTGGAGCATTTGAGTAAGCCATCTATCAAGCCATCTCCCAACTCGGAGTCAATATACATTCCAGGTCTGTTGGACTCTGGGGCTGTTCCTATGGAAATTGACTGGGAAGGTGCAAAAGAGAACCTGGGGGCTGCTCCATCCAACCCGGGGACTGCCTCTGCAAACCCGGGGACTGTCGCATTCATCGAGGGGATTATTTCTCACTACTCGGGGACTCGTCTCCAACTCGGAGCAAGTCATGGCAGCTGATCCAACGGAAGTGGACAAACCAGTGTTTCCCATTCGGGAGACACCGAGTTGGGCTTTGCCCATATTATCCTTTCTAGCGGATGGCACATTGCCGAGTGACGAGGTCACAACCAGGCAAATACAGAGAAGATCTAAGGGCTACACTATCATCAACAAAGAGCTGCACAAGAAAAGCCCTACTGGCGTGCTGCAACGCTGTGTTGAACCAGAAGAAGGAGAAGAGATCCTGAGAGAAATACATCAAGGAGAGTGCGGGCATCATGCATCATCTCGGGCTCTGGTCAAGAAGGCATTCCGGCATGGATTCTTTTGGCTCACCGCCTTACAACAAGCAGAAGATCTAGTGAAAAAGTTCAATGGGTGCCAGAGATATTCCAGCAAGATTCACATGCCAGCTTTCGAGTTGAAGACCATCCCCATCACTTGGCCCTTTGCAGTATGGTGTTTGGATATGGTAGGCCCTTTCAAGCCAGCTAGAGGAAACATGACTCACATCTTGGTCATGGTGGACAAGTTCACCAAGTGGATCGAGGTGAAGCCTATCCGGAAGTGTGATGGGAACACATCTGTGAGCTTCCTGAAAGATGTCATCCTGAGATAAGGCTACCCGCATGGGATCATCACGGACAATGGAACAAATTTTGCCGAGGGATCCTTTGCCAGGTTCTGCAAAGAGAAGCGGATCCGACTAGATGTTGCGTCAGTCTCCCATCCGACTTCCAATGGGCAAGTTGAAAGAGGAAATGGCATGGTCCTATCCGGAATAAATCCAAGGCTGATTCAGCCATTACATCGAAACCCTGGTTGTTGGCTGGACGAGTTGCCGGCGGTGTTGTGGAGTCTAAGGACTACCCCTAACCGATCAACCGGATACACACCATTCTTCCTGGTATATGGAGGTGAGGCCGTGTTACCCACTGACCTTGAGCATGACTCACCCAGAGTAACCCTCTATACGGAGGCGGAGGCAAGAGAAGCCCGAGAAGATGATGTAGACATGCTTGAAGAAGCAAGAGAGTTAACTCTGTCCCGCTCAGCTGTGTATCAACAGAATCTGAGGAGGTATCATAGCCGGAAAGTGAGCCCAGGGGTTTTCCGAGAAGGAGACATGGTCCTTAGGCTCGTGCAGCGCACAGCCGGGATGCACAAGCTATCCCCTCCATGGGAAGGGCCTTTCATTGTGAGCAAGGCGCTGCACAATGATTCCTATTATCTCATCGATGCATAGGCACCACAGAAGAACAGGGCGGATAAATCCGGAGAGGAATCCAAACGTCCCTGGAATGTAGCTCTACTCCGCCGTTTTCGTTCATGAGCAAAACATTGTATGTATCTTGTTAACCGAGTTAAATTCAAGTCGGCACTCCGAATTCAAACTCGGGGACTGCCTGTGCAAAAAACTTGCTCTGTGTTGTTTATTTTGTTTCCTTTGCCTACTCGGTTCTTCTGAAGGGAATATGCCCGAGAGGCAATAATAAAATGGTTATTATCTTATTCCTTGTTTATGATGAATGTTTATTTCTCATGCTAGAATTGTATTAACCGGAAACGTTGATACATGTGTGCTTAATAAACAAACAATGGTTCCTAGTAAAGCCTCTCTTTTAACTAGCTCGTTGATTAATAGATGATCAAGGTTTCCTGATCATGAACATTGGATGTTATTAATAACGGGGTCATGTCATTAGAAGAATGATGTGATGAACATATACCCAAAGAGAATATAGCAATGCGATCAAGTCATTTAGTTTACATTGTTATATCAAACACACGAAGTAACTTATTCCTTTATACCATGAGATCATGTAAATCACTGATACCAGAAGTGCTTTGATGGCATCAAACGTCACACCGTAACAGGGTGACTATAAAGGTGTCGTTGAGTATTCGGAAGTATTAGTTGAGGATCATGGATCAAGAGTGGGATTTGTCCATCCAAATGACGGAGAGATATACTCTGGGCCCTCTCGGTGATATCACATCGAAACCGCTTGCAAGCACGTGATATGATCACAAGGATGTTATATCACGGGAACGAGAAAAGAGTACTTGTCGGTAACGAGATTGAACAAGGTATGGTTGATACCAATGATCGAATCTCGGACAAGTAAAATATCGTGAGACAAAGGGAATAGTTCACGGCGTTGTTGGTTCACACGATCACGAGAGTCATCGTTGAATATATAGGAGTCATCACGGATCTCCAGATCCCGCTGTTGATTATTGATCGGAGAGGAGTCTCGATCATGTCTATCTTATTCGCGAACCGTAGGGTGACACACTTAAGGTTCGATGACGCATTTGAGAGGATACGGAATATCGGAGAAAAGTTTGGACAGCACCGAAATTGTTTCGGGGAATATTGAAATAGTCACCGAAATTGTTTCGAGTAATTTTGAAATAGTTCAAGGGGATTCTTTATCAAATGGTTGTTAATAGATTTAACAACTAACTCAAGGGGTTATATGTTAATGTTTGTTAATGGAATTAACAAATATTAATAAAGAAATAAAATTGTTTTATTTATTTATTAAAGAAAACCCTTGGGATTTTGAGTGGGAATTAATGGAAGAATGAGTGGGTTGAGTGGAGACTCCACTCACATGATGAGGGAGAGGTGGAGGCAGCCAAAAATTCGTGGCTGCCATCCCCTCCTATAAAAGGAGGGGTGAGAGCTCCCTCTTCCCCACCCACACACTTTTGTCATCTCTTCCTCCCTCCTGCCGCTGCTCCACCACTTGTTCGTGCGCTTGGCGAAGCCCTGAGCAATGTTTTTCTCCACCACACCACGCCGTCGTGCTGCTGGAGTTCCGAGGGATCCTCTACTTCCGCGCCCCGCTGGAACGAGGGAACGGAGGTCGTCATCAACCGTACGTGTGACCGATCACGGATGCACCGCCGGATTGCGGTGCTCATCTTCTCGCTATCGGGATCGGTGTGAGTACGACTACGCCAACAACGAGATTTGATCTCGTACCACTTTGAGTCTTCGAGGGTATGTGTTCTCCTTAACCCTCTCGTTTCCCGTTGCACTTCGTCTCCTAGATTAGATCTTGGCCTTTCGGGTGTCTCTTGCGTAGGAAAATTTTTGTTTTCTATGCAACGAACCCTTCAGTGGTATCAGAGCCGGATCTATGCGTAGATGTTTTGTACGGGTAGAAACATAGGTGTATGTGGGCGTTGATGATCATGTTATTACCTCCTTGATTATTTTATGATCTTAGTGGCATAGTGGGATGAAGCGGCCCGGACTAACCTTACATGTCCACGTACATGAGACTTGTTCCACAACTGACATGCAACTTGTATTGCATAAGTGGCTTGTGGGTGTCTGTTTCTCCTACTATAGTTAAGATCTAATCTATGAAGGGTTGCTAAAAATATGTTTATCAACGTTGTGGTTGATGTTCGTAGGTATGAACGGTTCTATCCTCGAAAGCCCTAAGCCACGTAAAATATGCAAAAATAAATTAGAAGCATCTAACTAGTTTTTGCTGGGCATGTGATGTGATATGGTCAATATTACAAATTTGATTATGAGATGATCTATTTTGTAAATTATTGATATACCGGAAGGTATCCATATGGTTGTCTTCTTATTGATGGACAATCAAGATTGGGGTTCCATGGTACTTGGTACCACGCCGGTGGAATGATGGAGATCATACCGTGATACACATGATGGAGATCAAGTGCAAGAAGGACCATATCATATCACGTTATCCTTTCATGTGATGTATGTGATGTTAATCCTTTTTATGCATCTTGTTTTTCTTAGATAACGTTGGTAGCATTATAAGATGATCCCTCTCACTTAATATCAAGATAATAATATGTTCTTCCTTAAGTATGCACCGTTAAGAAAGTTCGTCGTTTCGAGACACCACGTGATGATCGGGTGTGACAGACTCAACGTTCGCATACAACGGGTGTTTTCAAGCCTAGCATGTACAGACATGGCCTTGAAACACACGCAATACTACGGTTCTACTTGGAGAGCCTAGCATGTACAGACATGGCCTCGGAACACGTAACCGAAAGGTAAAGCATGAGTCATATGGATGATATGATGAACATGTCGATGTTCGCCTTTGAAGCTACATCATCTCACGTGATGATCGGTTTTGGTGTAGTGAATTTGGTTCGTGTAATCACTAAAGACGACTAAGAGGGATGTTGTTTTTGAGTGGGAGTTTCATGGTTTAATTTTTGAATTAACTTGAACTTATTATCATGAACAACCAATCAAAGTGAATTTGCACAAATTGTAGTATTCATTGGCATCTATAATTACCTTACACTTATATTGTTAATTGAGATATAACTGTTATGATCTGGTAAATACCATTTAAGATTGGTACCGTATTAGTGAAATTTAAAATTGAGTCCTATTGTAGATTTTTGGTATTTCCTACCTAGCTCCATGTGGTTAATGATTGATTAATCTAGAGAGCAAATAATTCCTACTTAGAATCCAGAGTCATGGTTGCTTCCGTATTACTTTATCTTCAAAAGAATGTTTTGTTGATCAAGGTGATTTAGGAACTGAAAAGAGTTGTTTTCAGAAACAATCAAGTGAAAGATATATTGATATCTAGAAACTTATTTGTGGCAACATGACTGAGTATAATTTAGCGTGACAATGTTTGCTTATATTATCTGAAATATGCAAATTTAGCGTGACAATGTTTGCTTATATTATCTGAATATATGCAATGATTGAAGACGCTAGGCGTTTGAATATTCCAAGAAGTTGGGCGCTCAAAATTATCCTCTAAATCCCTTCCTTCAAGCTATAGTAACTTAATCATAAAATTGTTATGATGGGATGGATTAGAAGTATGGGTAAAGTATTTTACCTTACTTGGAAATTGTTAAGAGTGGAATCTAGAAGAATGCTATTAATATGGTGATATTAGTAGAACAATCAAACTCAAAGTATGACTCAATGGGCGATAGTATATGACTAACACGCCAAAGAAAATGAGCTAGTAAGACTAGCATTATTTGATGTTGAATGATTCTTCTGTAAAGGAAAGGGAATATTGAAAATAGAATTGCAAATAGATATATGGCAGAAAAGAAGATAACTGGAAAAGTCCAGCTCAGGAGTATATGCTTGATATACAAGTTATAGATGTATTACTAGTTAACAAAGTATTTTTGGGTATTTTGATACCACATTGGTTGGTATGAGTTGTCATACAAAGAACCGCAATGCAAGAAATACAAGGGCCTAAAAGGAACTAGTAATAGATGTGGAATCGATTATGACAAGAACATAAATAAAGTGTTATTGTGTTCATTGTCGTATCGAACCAAACAGTCAAGATTTATTTGAAGAACTTAATAATTTGTTATTTTGTTCTAGTCTTTTGTGAGAACAAATGAGATTGTTCAAACTATGACCATATTCCATAATTGATGGATATGTTAATATAAATCATGTTGGTAAAGTAAACATCTATAAGACGAAATGCTAAAAACGTTGCAAGACGTAAAAGAGTTTCACTTAAATTGTGACACCACCATTTTAGTTCATATCGGAAAGGAAAACATGAAGGAACTCCATATTGATGAACTTCCAGAGTCATTTTGTTTTGAATAAATTGACGCTTGTGAGACCTCTTCCAAAAGATGACTAGAATTCCGTTCATAGGCCAAAGTAGAATGGAGGACTAATTTAGTGGAGATTATACATATTGATGTATATAGTCCATTATGTGTAGTCATGTATGGTGGATTAATTTTTTCCTTCATAAAATTTTGTCGATGTTTTGAGTAGATATGTGAGTATATCAATTTAAAGGGAACGGAGTTCGACATTTTGAATTGGTTCAAAAGGTTGTTAATATGAAGTAAAAATCATTGTAACAAGATAATCAAGTATTTACGATTCGATCATAAAGAATAAAGTTTGAGTTACAAGTTTAGCAAAACATCTGAGAAGTTGCAGAATTGTTCTACAACTTATACTTCTCGAATACCCCACATTAGATTGGAGTATTCAAAAGACAAAATCAAACCCTGTTTGACATGGTAAGATTAATAAAATTGCCATTATAATTTTGTAGTTTATACATTAAGGACAACCGCTTTTACACTGAAAAGAGCACCATCTTGATCCGTTGAAATTGACAACATATAAGATATGGTTTGGGTAATGACCAGAATTGTCATTTTTCTTAAGTTTTGGTATGCATAGCATGTGTAAAATATTTACAACCAAAATAGGATAAATATATGTTTATAAGGTTATCCCAAATAAAACATTGGGTATTTCTCCTATCACCGAACCAAAAGACAAATGTTGTTTGTCAGAAAGGGTTGATTTCTCGAGAAAGTAGTTCTTGCGTAACAAGTGAGTGGGAGCACAGTACTAACTCAACGAGATTAGAGAATCTTCGTTATCATGTCAAGAGTAGCGCAGCACTGGAAGTTGTTCCGGGGTTTACTATTTTGACTAAGTAGAAGACACTACAAATGTTGTAGATACTTCAAATGAGTTTGCGAACTGTACCAGAAAAGTCCAAAAGCTTTGTACTTTGAACAAGTTGTGGTTTAAGTATAAAGTGTTGTTTTGACAACAAAGGACCTGGACCTTATAAAGGAAGCAAATGATGGGCCCTGACTTCGTAAAATTGACTATGAGTCATTATATCCGCCATAGTATCCTTGTATGAATATCAAGTATGTGACTTGGTAGTCCTTTCGATAGGCATGATGCCTAACGATAGCAAAAGGGTCTATATAGCGACAAAGACATGGATTTTACATCCTTTGAAAGTTGTACTTATCGAAAAGTTGTTTTCGACGAAGTTCAAAGAGTTCACTACTACAAGATTTTGATCTTCCGTAGTGATGCTTAGTCTTTGCAGATAGTTCTAGCAAAGTTACATATTATGATATGGTAGTTGAATAACAAAACCAACTCTCCTCTCAAGGAAGTTTTATCAAGGATGTGTACTTGACACAGTCTGAGAGTTTTGTAAAATTCAAAAAGGTTGCTAGAAAGGTATGCACACTTCAATGGTTGAAGTGAGCATAACGAAGTTGAAATCTTTACCTTAATGAAGTTGTCAAAAGAGTTTGATTCCATCATGAACGATAAAGATGTTTGTAAGTTTACAAGAAATTAAGTGGGAGCGCTATGACATATTTCCAATACTTTATGTAGATGACATATGGTTGATTGGAAAATATGTATTTTAAATTAACACGGTTAAGATTTTCATATTGATGAAAGGCTTGGAAGATATTGGGCACCGATGTCTATAAAAGATGGATTCAAGCGCCTGATATGATTGAAGCCAAATTACATAGATGAAATATTGAAGTAAGTCAATATAAAATTGATAAGAAGGAGTTCTTGTCACATGGAAAATAATTGAGCAAGATTCATGTGTTTTGACACATGATGAGCATCATTGAAATTGAGATTTCTAAGTCATGTTTCCATGCTATGTACACAACCAGATGAGTCCTATGCTATAAAATGTTATAGTAGGATAATTCATATGATGATTAGACGACAGTGGGAGAGATCCTTGTGTCATTTTATAAATGCTAAGGATATGTTTTCCTATATAGTAATGACAAAATATTAGTTGCAATATGTTACACTAATAGTCTTGTCATTTATTCAAGTAATTTTATCTCAAATAAAATATGTGATGAAGGGTAGCACAATAGGATGGAAGAAAGTTCCATGCTGGATTTGAAAGAGTTTCAAAATTAAAATATTGTGACAGATACTACAACAAAGGCTAAAGTATATCGTTGTGTTAACAACTGATTATAAGCGTATTTTGTGTCAAGAAGTTCTTTATTGAACTTGGTGAATTTCCAAGAATGCTGAAACTATGAAGCTACATTTTCACAATGTTAGTAACATCAGTTTAAGCTGAGGAATTAAGGTATCACCGGAACTTGGTGAGTTTCCAAGAATGCTAACACTATGAAGCTACATTTTCACAATGTTAGTGACATCAGTTTAAGCTGAGGAATTAAGTTTTCATCAATTGACCATATATATATATACAAAGCCATCTCATTAGAGAATGAGTGATGCGTGTAGATGCAAAGAACATGCAAATACAATAGGACCTGAACAGTTCAGATCTTTTTGATGATGTTTACCGCATGCGAAGCATGGTAATAACACTGGTACGCCATATGTGTTAAAGTGCTTACAGACTAGATTATTGACTCTAGTGCAAGTGGGAGACTGAAGGGAATATGCCCGAGAGGCAATAATAAAATGGTTATTATCTTATTCCTTGTTTATGATGAATGTTTATTTCTCATGCTAGAATTGTATTAACCGGAAACGTTGATACATGTGTGCTTAATAAACAAACAATGGTTCCTAGTAAAGCCTCTCTTTTAACTAGCTCGTTGATTAATAGATGATCAAGGTTTCCTGATCATGAACATTGGATGTTATTAATAACGG
The DNA here is from genome assembly GCA_028641055.1 of Alopecurus myosuroides. Lineage (NCBI taxonomy): Eukaryota > Viridiplantae > Streptophyta > Magnoliopsida > Poales > Poaceae > Alopecurus > Alopecurus myosuroides. The sequence goes on from CM054057.1 coordinate 540,638,221, forward strand.
GGCATGTCATTAGAAGAATGATGTGATGAACATATACCCAAAGAGAATATAGCAATGCGATCAAGTCATTTAGTTTACATTGTTATATCAAACACACGAAGTAACTTATTCCTTATACCATGAGATCATGTAAATCACTGATACCGGAAGAGTGCTTTGATGGCATCAAACGTCACACCGTAACAGGGTGACTATAAAGGTGTCGTTGAGTATTTGGAAAGTATTAGTTGAGGATCATGGATCAAGAGTGGGATTTGTCCATCCAAATGACGGAGAGATATACTCTGGGCCCTCTCGGTGATATCACATCGAAACCGCTTGCAAGCACGTGATATGATCACAAGGATGTTATATCACGGGAACGAGAAAAGAGTACTTGTCGGTAACGAGATTGAACAAGGTATGGTTGATACCAATGATCGAATCTCGGACAAGTAAAATCGCGAGACAAAGGGAATAGTTCACGGCGTTGTTGGTTCACACGATCACGAGAGTCATCGTTGAATATATAGGAGTCATCACGGATCTCCAGATCCCGCTGTTGATTATTGATCGGAGAGGAGTCTCGATCATGTCTATCTTATTCGCGAACCGTAGGGTGACACACTTAAGGTTCGATGACGCATTTGAGAGGATACGGAATATCGGAGAAAAGTTTGGACAGCACCGAAATTGTTTCGGGGAATATTGAAATAGTCACCGAAATTGTTTCGAGTAATTTTGAAATAGTTCAAGGGGATTCTTATCAAATGGTTGTTAATAGATTTAACAACTAACTCAAGGGGTTATATGTTAATGTTTGTTAATGGAATTAACAAATATTAAAATAAAGAAATAAAATTGTTTTATTTATTTATTAAAGAAAACCCTTGGGATTTTGAGTGGGAATTAATGGAAGAATGAGTGGGTTGAGTGGAGACTCCACTCACATGATGAGGGAGAGGTGGAGGCAGCCAAAAATTCGTGGCTGCCATCCCCTCCTATAAAAGGAGGGAGAGCTCCCTCTTCCCCACCCACACACTTTTGTCATCTCTTCCTCCCTCCTGCCGCTGCTCCACCACTTGTTCGTGCGCTTGGCGAAGCCCTGAGCAATGTTTTTCTCCACCACACCACGCCGTCGTGCTGCTGGAGTTCCGAGGGATCCTCTACTTCCGCGCCCCGCTGGAACGAGGGAACGGAGGTCGTCATCAACCGTACGTGTGACCGATCACGGATGCACCGCCGGATTGCGGTGCTCATCTTCTCGCTATCGGGATCGGTGTGAGTACGACTACGCCAACAACGAGATTTGATCTCGTACCACTTTGAGTCTTCGAGGGTATGTGTTCTCCTTAACCCTCTCGTTTCCCGTTGCACTTCGTCTCCTAGATTAGATCTTGGCCTTTCGGGTGTCTCTCGCGTAGGAAAATTTTTGTTTTCTATGCAACGAACCCTTCATCTTCTACTCACAATTTCATGCGTACGTTAAGTAGTGTGTTTAAACCCAAGAGCCAACTCTTCGACTCTGCTGCTGTCCGCAACTCGGCTTCATGGCAAGCAAGAGAACAAGCTAAATGTCCATGAACACATGAAAAAACTACTAAGGAAAGAAGAGTGCGGCAACCGAGTAGGGTGTTTTTACTTCTCTGTTTTCCTTTTCGGCTAAGTGTTGGGCAGTGTTAACATGCAGTTTTCTAAGTGGTTAAGTATCTGAAAATTGGTTTTTGAAATCTTGTGACTCGACTACCAAAAAAGCCACAAGTGGCAGGTAAGAGGAAAGACAAAAGAACCAAGTGAATGAAAAAAGCAACTCGAGGACTTGCATTTTAACGCAATCCAGAATTGAGCCAGTCTTGCTAAAAGAAATAAGTTAAAACTGAGTATCAAGAGGAACCTTAAACGTATTTATTACATATGCACCCGGCATCCCGGGGATCTGATAAATGTTTGAGGATAAAAGCCGCAGGAATTTAAACTACGGTGGAGGTAGTAGTGTCCGAGTCGGTACTGGTAGGAGCCATGGGCTCGGTGGCAGCAGTTGTGGACGCAGGCTCTGCTATAGATGAAGTTGGAGTAGCGGAGATCGGCTCGGATGCAGAGTTGGAGGCCTGAGTACCAGATTCGCTGGGAAGAGGGTAGAGCTCGGAAATGATGTTCTTGGTGGACGCACCAGTCACGCCCAACTCGGGAGCGGGGTCGTCAATCACCATCTCGGTGGTGATAACCTCCTCCTGTGCGGCGGGTTGCGGCTCAACCGGGGCCTCGTCTGAGCCAGTAGCTGGCTTGACGGTTTCCGGGTCAGCTTGCATCCTGAACTCCTCCTCGGTGATGCGCTGCTCGGTCTCCTCATGTTCGGCCTCTTCGTGCTCAGCCTCCTCGTGCTCGGCCTCTTCATCGTCCATGTTGCGGTCCTCGCCAGCATCTTCGTCGAACTCGTCTTCCTCTTCCTCCTCCTCGTCGTCTTCTCCAACATCAGTATCTGGCTCGGTGGGGCCGTCAATGTAATGATTGGTCTCAGCATATGAGGCAAGCTCGTAGGCCACCTCGTTCCGGCGCATAACACACTCCTCCCGTTCAGTCCACTTGGAGCCGTTTCTCAGGGAGCTAATCCGGGCAAGGTCAAGGTTTTCGTACCAAGACAAGATGAAGTGCAGGGCTTCATCTGCTCTAGCCCGAGCTGCGGAGGCACGCCACTTCTTCAACTCTTCCTTGACGTGATCCAAGTTGGCTGCCATGTCACTAATTGTATCCGGAATTCGGCGCTCTGGCCATAACAACTTGTGGAGATTCATCGCGGTGGATACCATGGAGGTACCCAGACCTTTGCGACCTGCAGCCCGGGTCTTGATATTCGGAATGTGATCGTCAATAATGGCGGACTGATGAGTATCAAGACTGGATGCTTCCCTGGCCCTCCTAGCCTTCTCCACAGCAGACTCAGCGGCTTCATGGAGATCCGGGAAGGTATCTGGGTCAGGGCACGCTAGTTTGAATCAGAGAGAGGAACCGGGAAGAAGAAGAATAAAAATCGAGTAAGAGGAAGGCAAAAAGGCAAACGGCCCCTAGTCGGGACTTCCAGCCATCCGCAAGTCGGATTTGCCGGTCTTGCACACGGCAGGAATCATTGAGCATGTTCTCGAGAGCTTGATTTCTCTCTTTCAGAGATGTGATCTACCTCTCGAGTTCTTGCTTCTCCTTGGCAACCCGTTTCTCCATTGCATTCTTCTCGTCAACAGCCGTAATTGCAGTCTTGAGTGCATCAGTGAGCTCAAGTTGGAGCTTCTCAACTTCCACCTTCTCGGCATCCCGCTCCTTCTGCAGTTCGGCCTCTCGGACCTGCACTTGATCATGTGCTTCAGCCGGGGTGAGGCAATCCAGGTGTTGTTCTCGGAAAGTTTTGTATTCTTCTGTGAGGAGAGCAGCAAGTTAGCAAAATGAGCAGCGGAAGACAAATGAATAAAAGAGAAGGATTTGGTCACCTTCCAAGAAGGAGATCTTGTTCTGCGCTGATGCAGCGATGACCTTGCAGTCCTGGTGCCTGTCAACGAGCGCCTTGAGCTCACCTGCAGAGATGACAACGACTGAGCAAAAAAGCAAAAAACGGGCATAAGCAAAAAACACACAAACCGAAATGCTAGAATCTTACTTTCAACAGCGGACAGCTTGATGGCGTTGTCCGTGGCATTCTTCTCCATAGCATCCATATCGCTCTTCTTATATTCCAGCTCCCGGTTCCTATCTCTTACTTTTCGGTGCGACCACAAGAGCTGGCGGAAAATCTTGGTCCGTTCTTGGATACTATCCTGCAGAGAAGAAGGAAATTTTGTAAGTTTGGAAGATTTGGCCCGAGTAGATGAAAACTCGTTTGAGCTTCACATACTCGGCCCGAATCTCGGGGACTGGGTAGTGGATAAAGGAAGAGAAGTAAAGAAGAAATATGGCAACTCGGAAAAGTCAAAAGAAGAAATGCACTTACCACGTAGGACTGCTCAATGTCTTTGATGGTTTTGCGCAGAACAAACATCTTGCCAGCCAGGGTGCTGCTGCATCCGGCTACGGCCATGCTAACAGGGCCAATATCGGCCTTGTTCCACTCCACCCGACAATTGTCGAGATTCATCAGCTCAACACCGTCCCATGCGGCGTGGCCGAGTGCTTTGCTGTCCTAGACCTTCTCGATGAAGCCTACTCGGACGAGGATAGCTGCTACGCCATTTTCGGGGAGCTCCTCTTCATCCTCGGCGGCGGAAGTGAATTCTTTCATGGTCAGGGAATCACTTTTCCCCTTGGTTCCGGAGCGGGCCACGGCCCTTCGCTCTTTCAGAGCAGCTATCCGCTCAGCCTCCTGCGACATTTTAATTTGGTGCCGCTCCTGCAGCTGGACCCAGTATTCTGGGAAGGTAGGAGGTTCCTTAGTAACACTGGCCCCCGAGCCAGGAGCTTGCTTCTCAGCAGGACCAAAATTGACTTTGGTATGTACCAACTTGGTGTTTGGATTGGGGGATTTCTTGGGCTTGTTAAGTGGCCAGTTGGCCTTCTCGGATGGCGGCAGTTGATGTATGGGTTTGCCACCTGGCTGAGCGCCTGGCTGCTGGGGCCCTGAAGGCTGAAGGACCAGCTGCTGTTGCCCGGCCTATCGCTTCTCGCTGGTTGCGAACCGCTCTGAGATGCGTTGCGTTTGGGTTGTTATCTAGTTGGCTCTAGAGCCGTCTTGGCAGTGGAAGGCGCTGACTGCTTCTTGGTGGCAGGCGCAGGAGCTGGCTGCGGAGGCGGAGGCATTTTCTTTGGTGGCGGCGCTTGTGGCTGGCTAGCCGGGCAGCATCTGGTTGTACTTTCTCTTGAGGTTCTGGCTGCTCCACAACCCGGTCCTCTGCGGACGGGGTCCTCGGCTGCTCCTAAGTGGGGTTTTCGTCCCGCTGCTCCGCAGTAGGATCTGGCTGCTCCGTGGCGGTGTTGTCTGGCTGCTCCATGGCTGCGTTGTCTTGCTCCTCCTCGGCGGCGTGGTCCACGGTCTCCTCAGCGGCGCCGGCTGGTGGTGTTGGTGATATCTCGGTGGTGGCGTCCTGAGAAGCGTGCTGGGCGTTGGGCCGCGGCTGCTCGGAGGTGTGCTCAGTCTCCATCTCGGCGCATGTGTTCTCGGCGCCAAGATCTGGTTCTTCTCGGGGAGGGGAGGACGTCTGTGTCCTGCCCTCTGGTACTATGTCCCCTTCGTCGTCGGAAAGCTCCACGACGTCTCGGGGCGGGCTTCTCCTCCTCTAGGGAACTGGTGCGGCGGTGGAATCAGCATCGAGGGCATCACTAAAAAAGATAAGCAGAGAAAGAAAAATGTCAAAGAGATGCAGGGAAGAATGCCAGAAGGAAAACTGGGAAGAGAATAAAAGGCAAAGGATTAAGTTCAACTCGGAAGCACTTACCGTCTGCGGTAGGGCGATTTTTGTGCTGATTGATCTTGTTGACACCTACTTTCTTCCTTGTTCTCTTGGGAGCGGGCTCCGGTGCCCCGCTACCCGTCCTCTTCCTGGTGGTGGTGGGGGAAGCCACGGAAACAGGAACCACATCCGGTGGTTCCTCCCCATCGTCCAGTTCTGGTTCCTCTGTATTCGAAAGAAGCAAAGCTCAGTATAAGAAAATACGAGTATCAAAGCACACTGAAAGCAAGAAAAAAGGTGAACTCGGTCACCTTCTTCGTCCTATGACTAGTCCCGGATAGAGACATCGACTCGGGACTTATCGTCCTGACCGGCACGGGGGATACAGAGGATGTCCTGGACGTCATACGCTGTCGCGCCGTCTTCAGTCCGGTCCGCATGCCAGTTCTTCTAAAAAATAGCATTATCCTCCTGTTTCTAGCGGTTGATGTGCTGAAAGTGCAAACATAAAGCACAGTAAGTTAAGTCCCAACAGAGTAGATGCCTTATTCGGTCTAGCGTGCAGACATAAAGCACTAAAATCTAGGGCCTAGAAGCGGTAAATGGGTGAAGTTCCTACTTGGCCTAGCGTGCAAACACAAAGCACTAAATGCTAAGTATCCTAAAAGGGATAAACAAGCTAAGGCTCTACTCTAAACAGCGTGCGAACACAAAGCACATTAAGCTAAGTTCTTACTGAGGAGATCTATCCGGCATCAAGTGCAAACATTAAGCATACAGAGAAGGAAACTCACCTGGGAGATGTGTTTAGTGCGGCTATAGGGCACGAAGCCGTAGAACCAGTTGTCGGTGAGGGTAGTCCGCAGAATGGACTTGGCCCAGATCGCCACCTCTGCTCTGGTAAGCTCGAAAGTGGTCATCCAGGTGCAGTCACGGGAGCCACCCATGTAGCACATCTTGTGTACCCGGTGCTGGAGCGGGAGTACTCGGCGCTCCACCCAGCAGGCCACCGAGTCGTCTTGAAGGAGTCCCTCCTTCACCAACTGCTCCAGGCGCTTGTCAACTTGGATAACGTCATTCACCGTCTTCTTGGGGTTTTACCCCCAAATATGCCACGTGGGACGAACATTCTGGAACTCGGGGAGCATAATCCTGTCCACCACTTCTTCTCCTTCTGCGGCAGGGGCATTCTTCACATACAGGAAACCCCTCAGCCACTTGCGGCAGGTCTCTAAACCGAGTACCCGCGGATGGTGCCCGGTGGAGCACTGTAACATCATAGCGCTACCCGTCTGGGTCATCGCCCTTGGAGCTAGAGGGTTGGAAGGATTTGGAACGCTCTGCTGGCGGAGGAAAAAGTATCTGGCCCAGGTGTGGATAGTGGGGTATACAACCAAGAAAGTCTCGCAGACTGCTGCGTGGGTGGACAGCATAGCGATGGCGTTTGGGGGCAAGTGGTGAGGTTGAAGGCCGAAGTGGCGCAGGAAGTCTTGGAAGAATTTTGAAGTGGGGAACCCCAACCCTCGTTTGAAATGGCTGAGGAAGATGACGTACTCACCGGTTTCGTGAGCGGGGACGAGCTCGCTCCCGGGAGGGCGGCAGATCACGCCGGGAGGGACACAATGTGTGTTCACCAGCCACTGGCAGTCCGCCGCCGTGACATCGGAGCCTTCCCAGCCGGCGCGCTCCAGAGCCACCTCCTCCTCATGCTGGTCTCCGGCGAGATTATCAAGCTCCATGTCTTCTCTGCTGGTGGAGAAGTGGGCGCGTCGAGGATGAGGGCGGCGGCGAAGGCGGAGGCACGCAAAAGGTTTCTCTCTCACTCTCTGTTCGTGGAGCGGCGGTGCGTTGCGAGCTTGCGGCGGCGCTGTGCTCTGCGGTGGAGGCGGAGGCGAAGAGGGAGCGAGAGTTGGGGAAAGTGCGAGGAAAGATATGACGAGGGCGGCGCGGGGGTATTTATCCCGCCGCGGCTGCAGTTACTGAATTGGGATCGATCGTGGCTGGGATCGTGCGGTGTGGGGATTAACTTCCCGTTAGAAATGCACACAGCACGATATGCGCGTGTAAAGGGCGCAGTTAATCCCACGACGTGGGTCGTGGGCTCTCGAGTACACGCGCGAGGTGATACAACGGGCCTTGGGCCCCAGGCACAGTGAGGGGCGTGTGGCACGCTGTAACGCCAGAATCGAGGCGTCGGGAGCGCGGGCGCGTGACACGTGCCCTCCCTGGACACGAGAATATGGATTCCCTCTGGATCGAGCGGGACCGCGTTGAAAATTGCGCTAAGTGTAAGTTCTCGGCAGAACTCTGCATCGCGGGATCTACTCGGCACCGAGAAGATTTCTCCCCATACTGTAATCAGAGAAGTTCGAGTAAAGATTGTGAGTGACCGAGTTGAGGAGCAACTCGGCCACACTTCTTCACAGAGGCAATTTGGTTTAAGCTGGCAGGGCCCAACGAACAAGTTCTCTGGACCCTACCAGCTTCGGGGACTAATGTCGGGGGGGCTACCCCCGAATAGGGGTAAGGCAGGTGCTAAACCAGAGATCAAGGTACTGTTTGCCGGGTAGACGGCTACCCGGGAATCTGGTATCCAGTAGACGCTACACGGTGATAGGTATTGAAGGCCAAGAAAAAGATTAGAAGGAAGATCAGAATCAGCCGAGTAGAGCTCGGGTGGTCCGAGTAGATGAGCAGCAATCCTACTCGGGTGAGAAGTCAATGGAGCCGTTCTGACAAGATCCCGCGTATCCCGCAGCCGTACAGGCGTGCGATTCAACTTACTAGGAACATGATTATCTGTGCTGAGACGTGGGTACAGTGAGGGTAGGTGCCTGTCATGTCCTGTCAGTGACAAGGGGGACATGACATGTCAGTGACCTACTCTGAGGGCCTGACAGGGTGGACAAGACCTGTCAGGCGGACGGCGCGGTGACTTTCGGCACGACGTCAGCAGGAACACGGAGGCGTGCGATGTTGTCACAGTGGCGTTGTCGCTTCTAGTACTTTTAATTGTTGTTTACTCGACTGGCCACCGGTATATAAGGTTGTCGCACCCCGGTTTCTAGAGGATACTCCCCGCACGAACTGGAAGTCAGGTGCTTGGATTATGGGGCATACCTGCTCCCACGTCCCAGCTTCCTGGTAGGCCTGCGCTTATGCGCGACAACACAAGCCCTGCTCCCACCGTCGAGGTAAACTATCCGCTAGGAACCTAAGGCACTACTGTCGACGTACTTCATATTCAAGCACGCACTGTACGTCAACAGCTTTGAACGAAATGATAGCACAAACTGTCTCTAAGACACAAAAGAATGAAATAAGTTTGCAAATAGCCTTCACTAAGGCAGAGATAGCAAAACACTCATCCAGAGGACACATGTCCCAACATATCATTCATTACACCAGCGGAAGCAATCAAATGGGTCTGAGTACAGACAAATCCATGGCTTAAGAAGCCGGAGAAAATAAAGAAAACGAAGCCCATCCACGTAGGTCCTGGATCCTGCCCGGGGTCCAGCCAACTACTCGTCTGCAGCGTCGTCGAACTCCACAAAGTAGCCATCCTGGTGATCATCGTAGCCGTAGTCGTACTCTGCGTAAACCACAGCCCCAACGGGGTCAGTACATCCAAGTACTGGCAAGCAAGACTCACATTTCATCAAGGAGTTACCCGTCAACACAAGCCGGGATGCTTGGGATCAACGGAAGAAGATAGGTATTATAAAAGCTGCAGCGGCTGCTCTAACCAACTACAGAAGATGCTAATAGTTCCGGCTATAGAAAAGATAAGATCGAGGAATTGTAACCAACTGAAAGATAACTTCAAACAAACCCATCCTGGATCTCGCCCCTTATCCGAAGAAGCAATCCGAGGATAACTCACACCGTTGTAAAAAGGTGAATCAACTTGTTGTGTGAATAACCTATTACTAGTCAAGTTATTCATTGGGTGAAACATGATGGTTATTATGTTTAAAGTTGTCCTGAGTACTTGTTAGCCAGTACTTTCACCAAGTAATCCATAACCGCGGAAAACACGGCTTCTCGAGAAGATTTATCCCTGCAGGGGTGCACCATAGTAACCGTACACGTAAGAATATCCCGCCAGATGGGAATGAAACCCACCAAGCGAGACACTCAACACAACCAACTGTTCTTCGCATCAAGCCCAAAGCACCGCGTGCTGTGCGTGCGCGGCTAATCGAGCCCCCCGAAGAAAAGGAGGACCCTCATAGCACTGGAAGACCACGCCGCCCTAAATGCCGACTACAAAAGTTCCACCCTGGCCTCGGGTTCGTACCTGCATATGATGCAGCAAATGGAAAGCCCGAACTAGTACGGCGATTTGGACGAGATGCGAATCGAGTCAAGTTGAGGGGGGCGCCCATACTCGCTTCCCACATGCGGGTAGTGCGCTCATCATGGATCAGTAACAAGACCCTTTTCCTATTAGGGTCGACACTAGCAGGCCTCAAAACCACAAAGGGCCTCCTGCCGGTGCCTTATCATCAAGTTATTATTAACAGCAGCATTAACAGGATTGATTGATTAACATTCGAGCCCCCGGGACGGTAACAAATAATAATAGCACGATAATAAAAGAAGTAACCGACAACAGGCTCGAGCAAAAGCAAACCCTAAGCATGCTAGATAAGAACAGGCACAAGCAAAGGCTGTAGGTATGGAGGTGAGGCAATAGCATTGGTTCAGGGAATCATGTGATGGGTTCGGAGAATAGCAACGATACATAGGGCTAGCAATAGTAGACAAAAGGATAGTATCGACAACAAGTGTGGAAGAGAACTCGATGATTCATGTGAGTGATAACTTGCCTGGAAGCTCAGCAGCCGGGTACTGGGCTAGGTCCTGGGTAGTGGTCGTAAGGCTCTCGGTACCAACGTCGTCGTCTAAGCGAGAAGAAGCAAAAACAACAACGAAGGAAGACGGCAATCAATACATGGCATATGTGCACAAACATTGGGTTGATGCATGTCATGTTTAATAGATGCACCAAAATAAACTAGTGGATATGATACACAAGTTTAAATGGATTCCATATGCAAAGATTGCATATGGCAAACCCATGCCTTAGAGTTGAATTATTGTTCTACCACTAAGCATTAGGTGTAGTTGAGTTAGCATGATGCATGCATGATGAGGAACAATAAGATAACAATTTAAATGCAATTGGAATGATAGTTAACCACTTTTAGAAAACATTAATCAAGTTTGGAAATTATTGTTACTTAATGGTGTTAAACAAGTAGTGATTGTTTTCATCAAGTTAAAGGGTGCAAAACAAATAACAAAGTTGATATTTGAAAAGGTTATCAAATTTTAGTTGGATTACATGTTTCACATTTTGAAATTGGACTTTGGATTATTTAATTATGAATTAAACAATGTTAAACAATTTTTAATTGCATTAAACAAGATTTAAATTGTTTAGGCTATTTAAATTATTCAAACCAGAAAACAAAATTTATATTTGGAAAGTACATGAAAAGTTGATTGGAAAACATATTTAGTTTGTGGAATTTGGAATTTTTATGAACAAGTTATGAATTTTGCAAATTTAAGGGAATTTGACAAGAATTCAAATTTTGCATCAATTTAAAATATTCAAAACAGTAAACAAATTTTATATTTGGATAGAGCATTTATTTGGTATTGAAAACATATCAAAAATGTTGGATTTGGGCTTAGGATGATTTATTTATGCAATTTACAAAAAATTGGGTGATCTGCCATTTTAATGCATCTAGGGACTTAGGAAAATTTTTTCCAGGGCTAGAAATAAGGGCCAGGGGCCTAGTGGTGATTTGCTAAACATTCCAGTACCAAACCATTGCAAAAATAAAACTTGTTTTATTTTGGGAGAGGGGACTTGATCCCTCCACCTCCTGGTTGATGCAAAGGAACACCACCACTAGGCTAGAGCGCTGTGTTGGGGAAAAGGATCTCCAAAAAGGTTAAGGTGTGGGGTGCGGTTTCAGTACTGAATAAAAACGAGAAAAAGGGGTGTTGGGCTGGGGGTTCGAACTGTGATCTGCGGGTCTGCTGCGCTCGCTTCAGACCAGAGGGGCTGCTGCTGCGTTGGTTGATGGAATGAGGGTGCGGGTTTGTTTTGAAGTTCGCCAACTAGATGGGATCTGTACTGCAAACGCACGAACAACAGCAGCTAAGTTCAGACACGAACAGAAGCAGAAAAGGCGAACTTCGTGGAAGAATTTGGTGACCCAAACACCAGGGAAACGAGGAAGTAGGAAGGGGAATGGAGAGGTGGCATCAACCTCTTCGCAGGGACGCCCTCGGCGCGGCCGGAGGGTGGCGGAGGCGGCGGCGCCGTGCGCCGGCGGCCGGCGGCCGTGGCACCAGGTACAGGTTCAGAGGAGGATCTCTTCCTCGTGGTGGAGGCGGCTGGGGGAGATAGGAGGGGGAGAGGAGCGTAGGGTTAGGGTTTAGATGCGGGAGGGAGAGGAGGATATAAAAGGGGAGGGGATTCCCATCGGGTGGTTGAGGAGGAGGGGCAGGTCGCTGTCCCTCCATGGCGTCACCCTCCGTACGGAGGTAGGAGGTGACCGAGCGGGCTGCCCCTTGGTGGGCTGGGCCTTCTCCTCCTCCTAAACGTTCCCCCTTTTTTTTTTATTTCGGTTTGTTTTTTTTTTCCTGCTGAAATTGAATTGGTAAAAAAAAGAATAGGTTTGGTAGATGGGAAAATTTTGAAAAAAATTGGAGAAACTCCTTAGGTCAAAAACTAACATGTGGCAACTTTTATTTTCAAAATTTTAAATGTTTGATGGCTTTTGAAATTTGAACCAAATTTAGGTGATATTTTTAATATTAAAGATCATTAACAAAACCCAAAATTTTAAATAGGGTACCCCTAAGGTAATTAGGCAATGTTGAAATAGTTTGATTTGGTATCAACATGAATTCAAAAATGGTTATGTTTTTGGGTTTGCAAATCTTTATTTGAAAGAAAGTAACAGACAAGTGTGAAAACAATGTTTGATTCAGTTGGCCTTTATTAAGAAAACAATGCAAACAGAAATAAATATGGGGATGATGACATGATGCATTGCTTTAAATAAAACAAGAAGTAAACAACTAGGGGTTTTCATACTTGGATGTTACAAAACGCCCCCCCTTGAAGGAATCGCGCCCCGAGATTCCCTACTGAGAAAAGAAAAGGTCCGGATACTTCTTGCGAAGATCCTCTTCGGTCTCCCACGTTGCCTCTTTATCGGAATGATGCGACCATTGGACTTTCAAGAACTTGGTGCTCTTGTTGCGAGTCTTACGCTCGGTCTCATCGAGAATACGAACAGGGTGCTCCTCATAAGATAGATCATCTTGCAGTTCGATAGAATCATGATCAACTGCACGATCTGGATCCTTGAAGCACTTTTTGAGTTGTGACACGTGGAACACATCGTGCACCTTGGATAGTTTTTCTGGAAGTTCAAGACGATAGGCATTTTCTGCACGCCTCGAAAGAATGTTGAAAGGACCAATGTATCTTGGTGCAAGCTTTCCTTTCACACCGAAACGATGAGTTCCTCTGAGGGGAGTTACACGGAGATATGCCTTATCACCAGGTGCATAGGTCATATCCCTGTGCTTGCTATCATAATAGCTCTTCTGACGAGACTGAGCAATCCTGAGATTGTCACGAATGATACGAACTTTCTCCTCGGCTTCCTTAACAATGTCAGGGCCTAAGAGTGAACGTTCACCAGCTCCAGACCAATTGATTGGACTCCTGCATCTGCGACCATACAGTGCCTCAAACGGTGCCATGCCTAGGCTTGCCTGGTAGCTGTTGTTGTAGGAGAATTCAGCATATGGAAGGCAATCCTCCCATTTCATGCCAAAGGAGAGACCACATGCTCTGAGCATATCCTCGAGAATCTGATGGACTCTTTCGACTTGCCCCTGAGACTGAGGGTGATAAGCTGTGCTGAACAGAAGTTTAGTGCCCAATGCTTCTTGAAAGCTTTTCCAGAAATGAGAAGTGAAGATACTTCCACGGTCTGAGCTTATTTCCAATGGAACACCATGAAGGGGAACAATCTTTGCTGTATAGAGCTCTGCTAACTGGCTAGCTGAGATAGTTTCCTTGACAGCGAAGAAGTGAGCAACCTTAGTGAGACGATCAATAACAACGAAGATTGCATCGTTGCCCTTTTTGGACTTTGGAAACCCAGTAACGAAGTCCATTTCAATCATGTCCCACTTCCACTCAGGAATTTTCAGAGGTTGGAGTAGACCTGCTGTTTTCTGATGGACTGCCTTAACACGTTGACAAACGTCGCATTCAGAAACGTATTGAGCAATTTCACGTTTCATGCCAGACCACCAATACAGAGTCTTGAGGTCCTGGTACATCTTTGTACTTCCAGGGTGGATGGAGAGAGGAGTTTCATGAGCCTCCTTGAGAATGATATCCTTGAGACTTTGAATCTGAGGAACTGCAATGCGTCCTTCGAAGAACACAGCTCCTTTGTCATCAATAGAGAAGGACTTGAACTTATCATTGCCCTCCTTGATGTGCTCTACAATCTTCTTAATTTCATTATCACGAAGTTTTTCAGAACGAATCTTGTCCTCGAGAGTTGGACTGGCTGTCAAGCTAGCAAGATAACCTTCCGGAACAAGACCAAGGTTCAGCTTCTGGAATTCTTCATGAAGTGGAGGTTGGCTGTCCATGATCATGAGGTTATTGCAATAGGATTTGCGACTGAGAGCATCGGCCATAACATTAGCCTTGCCTGGAGTGTAAGAAATGGTGAGATCGAAGTCTTTGATCTTTTCAATCCATCTCCTTTGCCTGAGGTTTAGATCTGGTTGAGTGAAGATGTATTTCAGACTCTTGTGATCGGAAAAGATTTCAGTTTTGTTACCCAACAAGTATTGTCTCCATTTCTTGAGGGCAAACACAACTGCTGCAAGTTCAAGATCATGAGTGGGATAGTTTTGCTCATGTGGGTTCAACTGACGTGAAGCATAGGCCACAACTTGGCGTTCTTGCATAAGAACTGCACCTAGGCCTTGGAGGGAAGCATCACAGAATATCTGGAAAGGCTTGGTGGTATCTGGACCAACCAGAACTGGGGTGGAAGTGAGTTTAGTTTTGAGGAGATTGAAACTTTCCTCACACTGTGGAGACCAAACGAACTTCTTGTCCTTCTTGGTGAGATCAGTGAGAGGTTTTGCAATCTTGGAAAAGTTTTGGACGAAACGACGGCAATAGCTAGCCAAGCCAAGAAAACTTCTGACTTGCTTCACCGTCCTAGGAGGTTTCCAATCAACAATTGCCTTAACCTTTTCAGGATCAATGGCTATGCCCTTGGCAGAGATGATATGACCAAGATATGCAACTTCTGGAATCCAGAACTCACATTTGGAATACTTGGCATATAGACGATGCTCGCGAAGTTTCATGAGAGTGAGACGAAGGTGTTCTCCATGCTCTTCCTCGGATTTTGAGTAGACTAGGATGTCATCAAGATATACCACAACGAACTTGTCGAGGTATTCATGGAAGACAGAATTCATTAGTCGAGAGAAGGTCGCCAGTGCATTGGTGAGACCAAAGGACATGACGGTGTATTCATATAGACCGTACCGAGTGGTGAAAGCTGTCTTAGGAATATCTTCCTTTCTGATCTTTATCTGATGGTAACCCATCCTCAAGTCCAACTTTGAGAATATTGAGGCTCCAGCGAGTTGATCAAAAAGATCATCGATACGAGGAATTGGATACTTGTTCTTGATTGTTTTCTCGTTGAGAGGACGATAGTCAACCACGAGTCTCTTAGTTTTGTCCTTCTTGGCAACAAACAGAGTTGGGCAACCCCAAGCGGAGGAACTAGGCTGAATGTAACCTTTCTCCATATACATATCGATTTGCTCCTTCAACAACTTCAGTTCAGGAGGAGCTATCTTGTATGGATGCTTAGAGATTGGAGCAGTACCTGGTTCAAGCTCGATCACGAACTCAACTGCTCTGTCCGGAGGCATCCCTGGCAACTCTTCTGGAAAGACGTCAGGGAATTCACAAACGACCGGAACATTCTCAAGCAGAGGTAGAGGTTTAGCATCCAGGGTGTACAGCTGAACGGAACTTGATTCCTTCGGAGAATAGACTATCTGGCCGGAAGGGTGGAACAGAGTTATTGACTTCTTAGCACAATCAATCGTAGCTTTATTGGCCTTCAACCAATCCATGCCAAGGATGACATCAATGTCAGAATTGCCAAGCAGAATGAGAGAAGCAAGGAATATGTGACCTCCAATTAAGATCTGATTCTCATGACTGATCTTGGAAGTTTGCATAGTTGCTCCAGGAGAGTTTACTACTAGCGGGGAACCCAAACCAACAAAAGGTAGTTTAACTGCTGTAGCAAAGATCTTTGACACGAACGAATGCGATGCTCCGGTATCAAACAACACTTTAGCTGGGTTAGAGTTTACGGGTAATGTACCGAGAACAACGTCGGCAGATTCCTCAGCTGTGTCAACCTTGACGTGGTTCACCCTTGCGGTCCTCCCAACAGGCCTGTTGTTGGTGTTGAAGGCCTTATGCGGAGGAGCGCGGACCATCGCCTGGTTGGTCTTGGGGCGAGGTGGTGGATGAGGCAGCATCCTCTGAGTGCACTTATCTGCGTAATGCCCAGTCTCCTTGCACTTGAAGCAAGTGACGACACGAGGAGGATCTGGCCTTGGTTGCGCCATTGCAAACCTCTGCCCATGCATCTGAGCTGGGTTGGGTGGGCGGGGACCAAAGCCTGGAGAAGCTTGGGCATTTGGAGCCCTAGTGACAGCACTGTTTGGCACCCAGATGCGGCGCTTCTGCGGAGGGGTGGTCATGTTGGAGGAGGAACCACCCTCACGCGAGTGCTTGCGCGACTCTTCGAACGCCTTGCGCCCATTCTCCTCATTGAGCGCGGTGTTCACGAGCTCGACGAAGTCCTTGCACTTGATGTTTGTGAGAGCGTACTTCAGTTCCGGGTTAAAACCTCGGCGGAACCTTGCCATCTTCTTGGTCTCAGTAGACACCTCGTCTCCAGCATACCGAGCGAGGCGATTGAACTCGTTCTGGTAGCCGATGACGTCGAGCTTGCCCTGCTTCAGAGAGCAGAACTCTTCACGCATCCTCTCCATGAGACCATCGGGGATGTGGTACTTCAGGAAGGCATCCTTGAAGCAACACCAAGTGATAGGATAGCCAGCTCTCATGGCCTGGTAGTTCTCCCACCACGAGGCTGCCTGACCCTTCAGCAGGTAAGCAGCATAGTTGACCTTGTCCTCTTCCGCAACATGAGCAATCTCCAGGGCTCTTGCTACGTCACGGATCCAGTCATCAGCATCCAGCGGCTCGCGTGTTGCCACGAAAGCCTTGGGACCCACACTGAGGAAGTCCTTGATGGTGACCCTCGGAGCAGTCTGGTGGTGGTGGTTCTGGTGGTTCTGAACCTGGACCATCTGAGCCATGACCTGAGTCATCTGAGTCAAGAGCTCAGCGATCGGCGGTGGCTCAGGCGTGTTCCTTGTTGGAGGCATCCTGAATTGAAATTCATCTTAGCACAACAGTAGAAAGGGATAAACTTTAGCAACCGAAAGCGAGATTATTCCGACGCATGAATAGATAACCAACAGGTACATCATAGATTCGAGTACATCAGAATCTCACATGTTCAAATACATCAGAATATCCAAAAGACCAATACATGGTTCGAAAACGAAAGGATAAACTAGACACAGCTAGTAACGGATACATCGGTACTCCCATGCTCATCACGCAGGACGGCGGCGAGTACGGCGAGGAGGAGTCCGCTCACGGAAGTAAGTATCACGACGATCCATGTAGATAGGAACTGCTCGGAGAGGGACCTTCGGTGTGGTGAAGTAGAAAGCATCCTCTCCCTGTGCTCCAAAGAGTGGAATCCCCGTGTAACCAGCTCCAAGGTCGAGAAGTGGACCTCTGATCGGCTCGTAACCTCCAGCATCTGGCAGAGGACAACCCGCTGGCTGAGTGAAACGCGCGAAGCGCTCGTCTCCAACGAAGTCTGTGGTGTACGTAGACAGACGAGTGAGAGCAAGGTGGAGCTGCTCCCTGACTGAGGCCAACTCCTGAGCAAGTGTGGAAGCAACGGCGTCACTGTGCCTGACGAACTGGGCAGTGGTCTGCAGCCTGGAGCTATCAGTCTCGTAGGTATCCATGTCGCGGATGACAGTGAAGTGAACTCCCGCTGCCGTGATGTAACCACGGGGGATGTGACGAAAACTGGACTTATCAAACCCCCAGTAGTCAGCACGTAGCACAGTGAGACCCACATACGCGACCTGCTGCACTGCCATGTCCACAGTGGTACCTACTGCCTCGTAGCGGTGGACTATGCTCCTGCCATCATCCGACACAATGTAGACGATGGCTCGGTAGAAAGTCTGGTCGAACTCGCGCTGGTGCTCGTAGACCTGGTACTCTGGTGCCCAACGGAACCCCAGATAGGTAACCATGTCCCTCAGCGTCTCCGGAAAACCGGCAGTGTCCTCACAACGGGTCATCCGCACCACCTGCGGGTAGTAGCTGAGACCCATCTGCAGATTATTTTGGGAATTTGATTAGACTCCGGTAGAAACAATGGAAGTGGAAACAACAACAAGTTTCAATGGACGATAGGTTCTTGAGAGAAAGCATGATATTGAAGCAACATCGGGAAAACGAGACCAAAAACCTGAGGTACTAAGGAGAACCCAAAACATGTGAAATCCTAACTTGAAAGTTTAGGTGAGAACAGAAAACAACGTTGCACTTCCTTACCAGAAAAGGGTGGGTGGGTGGGGAAAGAAGAAAAATGACAGAATTCCTACTCTCACGTTTCATTTTTCCTATATAGCTACAAAATAGTTTCTAGACTCAACTGCGACCAGTAAAAAGGGATCCTACAGGCAGACAGGCTCTGATACCATTTGTCGCACCCCGGTTTCTAGAGGATACTCCCCGCACGAACTGGAAGTCAGGTGCTTGGATTATGGGGCATACCTGCTCCCACGTCCCAGCTTCCTGGTAGGCCTGCGCTTATGCGCGACAACACAAGCCCTGCTCCCACCGTCGAGGTAAACTATCCGCTAGGAACCTAAGGCACTACTGTCGACGTACTTCATATTCAAGCACGCACTGTACGTCAACAGCTTTGAACGAAATGATAGCACAAACTGTCTCTAAGACACAAAAGAATGAAATAAGTTTGCAAATAGCCTTCACTAAGGCAGAGATAGCAAAACACTCATCCAGAGGACACATGTCCCAACATATCATTCATTACACCAGCGGAAGCAATCAAATGGGTCTGAGTACAGACAAATCCATGGCTTAAGAAGCCGGAGAAAATAAAGAAAACGAAGCCCATCCACGTAGGTCCTGGATCCTGCCCGGGGTCCAGCCAACTACTCGTCTGCAGCGTCGTCGAACTCCACAAAGTAGCCATCCTGGTGATCATCGTAGCCGTAGTCGTACTCTGCGTAAACCACAGCCCCAACGGGGTCAGTACATCCAAGTACTGGCAAGCAAGACTCACATTTCATCAAGGAGTTACCCGTCAACACAAGCCGGGATGCTTGGGATCAACGGAAGAAGATAGGTATTATAAAAGCTGCAGCGGCTGCTCTAACCAACTACAGAAGATGCTAATAGTTCCGGCTAATAGAAAAGATAAGATCGAGGAATTGTAACCAACTGAAAGATAACTTCAAACAAACCCATCCTGGATCTCGCCCCTTATCCGAAGAAGCAATCCGAGGATAACTCACACCGTTGTAAAAAGGTGAATCAACTTGTTGTGTGAATAACCTATTACTAGTCAAGTTATTATTCATTGGGTGAAACATGATGGTTATTATGTTTAAGTTGTCCTGAGTACTTGTTAGCCAGTACTTTCACCAAGTAATCCATAACCGCGGAAAACACGGCTTCTCGAGAAGATTTATCCCTGCAGGGGTGCACCATAGTAACCGTACACGTAAGAATATCCCGCCAGATGGGAATGAAACCCACCAAGCGAGACACTCAACACAACCAACTGTTCTTCGCATCAAGCCCAAAGCACCGCGTGCTGTGCGTGCGCGGCTAATCGAGCCCCCCGAAGAAAAGGAGGACCCTCATAGCACTGGAAGACCACGCCGCCCTAAATGCCGACTACAAAAGTTCCACCCTGGCCTCGGGTTCGTACCTGCATATGATGCAGCAAATGGAAAGCCCGAACTAGTACGGCGATTTGGACGAGATGCGAATCGAGTCAAGTTGAGGGGGGCGCCCATACTCGCTTCCCACATGCGGGTAGTGCGCTCATCATGGATCAGTAGACAAGACCCTTTTCCTATTAGGGTCGACACTAGCAGGCCTCAAAACCACAAAGGGCCTCCTGCCGGTGCCTTATCATCAAGTTATTATTAACAGCAGCATTAACAGGATTGATTGATTAACATTCGAGCCCCCGGGACGGTAACAAATAATAATAGCACGATAATAAAAGAAGTAACCGACAACAGGCTCGAGCAAAAGCAAACCCTAAGCATGCTAGATAAGAACAGGCACAAGCAAAGGCTGTAGGTATGGAGGTGAGGCAATAGCATTGGTTCAGGGAATCATGTGATGGGTTCGGAGAATAGCAACGATACATAGGGCTAGCAATAGTAGACAAAAGGATAGTATCGACAACAAGTGTGGAAGAGAACTCGATGATTCATGTGAGTGATAACTTGCCTGGAAGCTCAGCAGCCGGGTACTGGGCTAGGTCCTGGGTAGTGGTGTCGTAAGGCTCGTCGGTACCAACGTCGTCGTCTAAGCGAGAAGAAGCAAAAACAACAACGAAGGAAGACGGCAATCAATACATGGCATATGTGCACAAACATTGGGTTGATGCATGTCATGTTTAATAGATGCACCAAAATAAACTAGTGGATATGATACACAAGTTTAAATGGATTCCATATGCAAAGATTGCATATGGCAAACCCATGCCTTAGAGTTGAATTAATTGTTCTACCACTAAGCATTAGGTGTAGTTGAGTTAGCATGATGCATGCATGATGAGGAACAATAAGATAACAATTTAAATGCAATTGGAATGATAGTTAACCACTTTTAGAAAACATTAATCAAGTTTGGAAATTATTGTTACTTAATGGTGTTAAACAAGTAGTGATTGTTTTCATCAAGTTAAAGGGTGCAAAACAAATAACAAAGTTGATATTTGAAAAGGTTATCAAATTTTAGTTGGATTACATGTTTCACATTTTGAAATTGGACTTTGGATTATTTAATTATGAATTAAACAATGTTAAACAATTTTTAATTGCATTAAACAAGATTTAAATTGTTTAGGCTATTTAAATTATTCAAACCAGAAAACAAAATTTATATTTGGAAAGTACATGAAAAGTTGATTGGAAAACATATTTAGTTTGTGGAATTTGGAATTTTTATGAACAAGTTATGAATTTTGCAAATTTAAGGGAATTTGACAAGAATTCAAATTTTGCATCAATTTAAAATATTCAAAACAGTAAACAAATTTTATATTTGGATAGAGCATTTAATTTGGTATTGAAAACATATCAAAAATGTTGGATTTGGGCTTAGGATGATTTATTTATGCAATTTACAAAAATTGGGGTGAATCTGCCATTTTAATGCATCTAGGGACTTAGGAAAATTTTTTCCAGGGCTAGAAATAAGGGCCAGGGGCCTAGTGGTGATTTGCTAAACATTCCAGTACCAAACCATTGCAAAAATAAAACTTGTTTTATTTTGGGAGAGAGGGGACTTGATCCCTCCACCTCCTGGTTGATGCAAAGGAACACCACCACTAGGCTAGAGCGCTGTGTTGGTGGGAAAAGGATCTCCAAAAAGGTTAAGGTGTGGGGTGCGGTTTCAGTACTGAATAAAACGAGAAAAAGGGGTGTTGGGCTGGGGGTTCGAACCTGTGATCTGCGGGTCTGCTGCGCTCGCTTCAGACCAGAGGGGCTGCTGCGTTGGTTTGATGGAATGAGGGTGCGGGTTTGTTTTGAAGTTCGCCAACTAGATGGGATCTGTACTGCAAACGCACGAACAACAGCAGCTAAGTTCAGACACGAACAGAAGCAGAAAAGGCGAACTTCGTGGAAGAATTTGGTGACCCAAACACCAGGGAAACGAGGAAGTAGGAAGGGGAATGGAGAGGTGGCATCAACCTCTTCGCAGGGACGCCCTCGGCGCGGCCGGAGGGTGGCGGAGGCGGCGGCGCCGTGCGCCGGCGGCCGGCGGCCGTGGCACCAGGTACAGGTTCAGAGGAGGATCTCTTCCTCGTGGTGGAGGCGGCTGGGGGAGATAGGAGGGGGAGAGGAGCGTCTAGGGTTAGGGTTTAGATGCGGGAGGGAGAGGAGGATATAAAGGGGAGGGGATTCCCATCGGGTGGTTGAGGAGGAGGGGCAGGTCGCTGTCCCTCCATGGCGTCACCCTCCGTACGGAGGTAGGAGGTGACCGAGCGGGCTGCCCCTTGGTGGGCTGGGCCTTCTCCTCCTCCTAAACGTTCCCCCTTTTTTTTTTATTTCGGTTTGTTTTTTTTTTCCTGCTGAAATTGAATTGGTAAAAAAAAGAATAGGTTTGGTAGATGGGAAAATTTTGAAAAAAATTGGAGAAACTCCTTAGGTCAAAAACTAACATGTGGCAACTTTTATTTTCAAAATTTTAAATGTTTGATGGCTTTTGAAATTTGAACCAAATTTAGGTGATATTTTTAATATTAAAGATCATTAACAAAACCCAAAATTTTAAATAGGGTACCCCTAAGGTAATTAGGCAATGTTGAAATAGTTTGATTTGGTATCAACATGAATTCAAAAATGGTTATGTTTTTGGGTTTGCAAATCTTTATTTGAAAGAAAGTAACAGACAAGTGTGAAAACAATGTTTGATTCAGTTGGCCTTTATTAAGAAAACAATGCAAACAGAAATAAATATGGGGATGATGACATGATGCATTGCTTTAAATAAAACAAGAAGTAAACAACTAGGGGTTTTCATACTTGGATGTTACAAAGGTGGCCAGTCCCCTCCTACGCGAGGGACGTTGGCCCTAAGAGCATTTATTGCGAGATTTAGCACTAGACAGAGAGAGAACTAGAGGTTGACTACTCGGCAGAGGGCCGGAATTGTACTACGGCTACTGGGTACAAGCTATATACAGACAGCTAAGCAGGAGTAGGGGTGTTACCTCCACACGAGGGCCTCGAACCTTGGTAGATCTTGGTGTTTGCAGTGTTTCTGAGCGCGTATACGTGACGTGCGCTCCCTCCCCGAATACCTACAGCGTCCATCGGACCCAATCTTTAGCCACCCTATGGCATCTGTCTTCTCATAACCACGACACATATATGTTTTCCAACGTCATTTGATTCTCGTACTTTGCATTCGATTCCAAAGTATTTGATAATGGTAGATATAGTTCACCTATATACTGCATTGCCTCAATATCCTGATCCACTGCTCCTAGCCGCCATAGATTTGCGTGTGCGCATCGCCAGAGCCTCATATCCGCTTCGCTTAGCTTCACATGTTTGTTTACCTCTGCTCCATCCGGTCGATGAATCAGAGTTTCGATAACCTAGTATGATATGATGACGTGGTGAGATGAGCATTGTGTGGTTAACCTGACTAAGGCTTGGATGGGAGGCCACTTGGGAAGTGATTGTTTGTCCTTTACTTGCCAACCCTAGGAATAAGGTCTCGCCGTGGAAACCAAGACTGGGCGAGCAACCACACGCGCGAGCCGATGAACCTCTCTCGACTAACTAACTTGTTTGTCTCTATCCGTGAGTCACGTAGTTTGGGAGTTCCATTTGCGTGTGAGTCAAAACCTTTTGGAGGTATTTACGGCATGACCGGGACAAGTGATGGACGTACACGGATCTTGATCCCGCCTCACAGAACAGGTGCCGTCAGGAGGTGGCCAACTCCTTGTTGACGGGGTGGCCCTGTTTGGGTTGACTCATGGATAGGGTTACGCAAGGTAAAGGTCAGAGCCATCCACCCTCTGCCGCGCTCCATGGAAGAGCGTACATGTGGCGCTAAGAGTCGGAGGGTACGTGTGGGTAAATTGTACATCCCTGCAGGGTAATCTTTTGGAAAAGCCGTGTCCACGGTTAAGGACAACTTGGTGAATGTCGTGTGTCCATAGATAACTTGAACGTGACGTAAAAGATGTTGACAATGATTGAAGGGTGCCTCCTCGGAGATGCCGAGAGGGGTGATCCTTGTAGCATGTGAGAGGCTGGAAATTGATATCGGTGGATTGAAAAGATGATGATTACAATAGTTGAGTTTCTCATATGTTTTGAAAACCTTCTATGAGACGTGCTATTCTTCCTCGATCTGGAAAACAAACTTTGCTTTACGCAAATCAACCTTCATCAAACCCTTTCTAGAGATAGCAGATATATAATAGGTTAACTAAGTGTTGTTGAGTACCTCCCGTACTCAGGTTTGCTGAATTTGGTTCAGGTGAAGGTCTCACTTTAGTGGCATATCAACATGGACATCGACGAGTAGTTTGGGGTTCCCAGGTAGCAGCCTGGAATCTATTATCTATGGGCTGGGACGTCGCCTTATGTTGCGGCCTCTTAGGCATTTTTCGTTCTTGTTGATTAGCAACATAATTTGCCTTCCGTTGTCTGATATAATGTTGGATCATGTGACCCTTGTTTGTACAGCTACTCTAGTAACACCTGTTTAATAAAGCTTCATGTCTAGAGTGCTGCTTTGATCGGTTGTTGGTTTCGAGCTCATTGTTATACAGTTTTGGCTATGCGTGCATTGTTGTCGCAGTCGAGGGGTTGTGGAGCCGATGATCCATGTCCGAGCCCGCCTGCCGATGTGATTCGGCCTGGGCTTGGTAAGCCCAGTAACCCTCAATTGTTGTTGCACTTTCTGGACACATAGCATCTTTGTATAGCTTTGGTCCCGTTCCTTCAGTTTCATTCGATTCGTGGACGCTTTAATATGCATAGTTCGTTATAACTAGCATGGACACAAGAAGTAGTAGCATCGTGGAGCTCCGGCCTGCGTGCTGATGAATCCGGTCTGCCTGTCGTTGTTTGTTGCGGCCGGGGCTGGTAACCCTGAAGCCCTTGTGGGTCCATGACTAGGAGCGCATAATAGTATGTATACCTTTGGGTCCGGGGTCGTGACATGTCATGGTATCAGAGCAGGACTGCCTGTAGGAAAACCTTACTGCTTGGTCGATGTTGAGTCTAGTGTTTGTGAAAACTACTTTGAAACTTCAAATGAGTTGTGAAAAACTTCTTAGGACTCTTTTTACTCCGTATCTGGTATCGCTCTAACTCTGGGTCATCTTACCTGTTTTGTTTTGAAAAGGTTTTGCTATCTCTACTAGTCATTCAAAAACTTAGGTGCCTTCTTTGGCAATGACGTCTTTCACCCAAGTTGACCGAGTGTTCAGTTTCTAGAGTCGTCTGTGTTCCATAATCCGTTATCTCTTAAACTGGGAGTTTTCCTTTCCATCATAATCCCCTCAAAGTTGTTTGGAATCCACATTCTTACATGTCCCAAAGTCTCAAATCCTGAACCTCCAGATCTGCTTTCCATCTCGAATGTATTCCTTGTCTTTTGATCAGATACTTCCGGAGCTACGTATGGTTCCTGGAAGATACTTCGTGATTTCTATTCATAGTGTCCTTCAAGGCACTAAGATAGTAGTTGCTCATTTCTTTAGGTTTCCAACCTTGGACTTGAACCGAAGGTCCCGGAATGTGCTGGATTGCTGCAGGCTGAATTGTGTGGTTTTATAACCATGTGATGCTCACGCTACCAATACAGGATGCTGACCTTTAACCCAAGTTCCTTTTCTTTAGACCCTGGGGAACATTTTCTACCTCAGAATGGCTAGGAAATTCCAACTCTCATAGCCATAGGTCTTCTTTGGAACCAAAAAGGGATCACAACAAGAGTGTTCTTTATGATTCCCATATGATTGTTCTTGACTCTGCTATACCTCTCGTCTTAGCATGGGTTATAGAAATGAGTATGACCTTGTGCATCCAACGTGCCCTCAGGATTTTCCAAGAGCATGTTCCTATTCTTTGTTTGCTTACAAACCTCATCTACTGTTTGGAATACAAGTCGCATATGTGTGTTGGATTCTTCCAATGCATTTGCTCTTGTTTTCCGTGAAAACATTCCACCTTGGGATGTCAGGAGAAACAACCTCCAGTACCTCGTTCATCTCTAGTACCAGGTCAAAGTTTTGTAATCCGCAGATTAAAGAAGTTTCATCAACTTCCAATCAGTTCTACCTTCGAGTATCACACTCTTTTGTATCAGGAGGTTGTGTTGAGTTTCATGGCCTTATCGATGATGCTCTTACACGTTTTCACTTCCCCCTTCCTCCAAGCTTGAATGCTTGAGTATGATGGGTCTACGCGTTGATTTGTGTACCAGATATTCCTAGTAGTTCTTATTGCTTTGGAAAATCTAAGAAACATCTCTATCCTTCTTAGCACTACTAATCAACTGGTCTTTAATTAAAGTTGGTGGTGTTACCAAATCCGCTCATCCCGGTGAATAATTCCTGGTCAAAAGTCAGGTTCATGCTGAAGCTCTCAAGATCATATCGGTTGCTTTGAAAATCAAGATCCCTTTCGAACTCCAAGACATACCGGTAGGTCGTGGTATTCTGGTTGTCTTTCTAGAAGTATCACCAGGTTTGTCACCTGACCATGATGTCTAAACAAGGGGTACTTTGAACTACTCCTTTCTCCAAGAAAACTGTGCTGGATACCTAGGACTAGTAGGTTGAGCTTAAACAATAACTTGGAGAGTTGAAAGGCAAAAGCTCCGCCTAACTTCATCTTTCGTTAAGGGATGTCCAGTTCTGTTTATATTGAAGCAGGATAGTATCTCCGTAGTGGACATGCTATAATCATACCTTGATTTGATTTGGGCTATCATCAAATCAAGCTCAGATTCAAGGACTATTTCTATGGTGTTTCACTTATGGTGTTTCGCCGAGTACACCTTCATGTCCTTTATTCTAACCAATAATCTGACTTGTTCATATATCATATGAGTCGCTCTTCTTGGAGTACCTTGATAAGTGTGTTTTCGAGCCCATCGATGACATTCCTATTTACCCAAGTTGCAAGAGGTTCATTTTAAACAACTGGCACTAATGTTGGAAACTTTCGAGAACCATCTTTGTTTCATTACAAAGATTGTGTTCTCGATGTTCGAAGTAACTTACCCTAGTCCATGTGCTTATGGTGAAAGTTGTCGTCATGGATTCGAGTAAAGTTTTCTTGTTCCCTCAGGAATAATCCCAAGTCGGTCATGCATGTGTGGACTATTCCTGAGATGGCAGGTTGTTACCTCCATTCCTTGAAGAAGTTTGCATCCACACTAAGCCACTAACAGATCGTTGTGAAAGAGAAGAAGTTTAAGAACTTAGTTATCTTTGCAATCATCTTCCCAACAAGGACTCTGCTGTGTTTTGTTGCAAGTAATGCATGTAGGTGCAACCGTGTTTCATAAGTTGGTAATACATGAGTTCCGCAATCTCTCTCATCTTTTTGAGTTGACCTCATAGTCCATGTCTTGAGAATCTAGTAAATGTATCTCGTTGGTAAACGGTGCAATCTGTTTGGTCAAACATACCGAGTCTGAGTTATCAACTCCCTAACCAGAGCTGAATCTCGAGAAGCAACAATGGTTGGTGTTTTCTCAAGGGTTACGATGTAGGTCTTTTCTAGAATCCGGCATGGTTGATGTTGTGGTTGACACAATTAGCCGGAAGGACTTTGAATCAGAAAGAACAACCACTCTCCGTGAGAATTCTTGTGTGGTTCATTCTAGAAGTTTTCCCTTCCCGTTCTTCCAAACCGGAGTTCATCTTTCACTTGATGACCTATAGAAGGCTTGTCATGATCCTGCTGTGTGTATCTAGAACATCAAGGAAAACTTGGAAGTTGATATTTCCAATATCTCTCTATTGAACCTCCAAAACCATTGTTCTAGTGGAAACAAGTATATCATGATACCATCTCTTGGTGTTTTGTAACCGCCATTGATCATTTCCCTTTTTCAAGTTGTTTATACTTGAAGTTCTGTTGATCTCACGCATTTGTGTGAATTTGTCAGTCACTTAGGCCGTGGGACCTCAACTATGTGGTAGATGTTTTGCTACGTCCAAACCACAATAGGAAAGAGATTCCTTATTCCTTCCGGTGCTCTAATCCTCATTGGTTACTCACCCTTATGGTGTTACCAAGAATCCCTTCTTAACTATGGTGTTCCAACATCTTTTGGTTACCCATCTTTTGCTGTGAAGTAACCTCATGATCTTTCCCAAAGATTTCAAGAAAACTGTTATGGAATGGCTAGAAGTTCGGTTATCTTTCATGTCCACTCCGAAGAGTGAACATGATCCTGTATAAAAAAAATTCTCTGATGCACGAATTACCGTGTTTTCCCTCGTCTACGGATATTACATTGTGATATCTAAGACAATCCTTTCCATATTGGTATTCTATTTTGAGGAAACCTCGATGTCATCAGTTGTTCAACCATTCTTTTCCAAATAGATTTAAAGTCTTGTGCAAAACTCATATTCTAAATCCTTTCAAGAACCATCGTCCACAAACTTGAAACCTTCTCCTACTCCCTCTTTTATCTTGACGTGTTTCATGGTTGCTAGCTCATGAGTTGTTTGTCAAACTATTTCCCTGAGTTGGCCATGAGATACTCGATCTTCGTGAAGATCAGTTCCTAAGAGTTTTCCCTCCAACCTAAGGTGTAATCGCTGGATATCTTCACAAGTGCTACGGGTTAATCTCTTCCTAAAGAGAACCGTAAGGTTCGAGAAGATCGTTCAAAACAGTGAGATCAAGCCGTGCTGACGTCACGGTGACGCCAGCATGACGTCACCGTGGAGCCCCCTCGTCAGCTGGTTTATTTTGTTTAAAAACAAAAGGAATAACTGACACGTGGACCCCTCTGTTATTTAAAATTACAGAAAATTGTTTAATTTTGGAATTTTAATAACTATTAAAATTTTAATCAGGAAAATAAAATGAAAGTATGGTTTTGCTCAGAAAAATGTAATCTATCTGAATATGTAATTTTCATATATGTTTGACAAATTTCAAAAATGACCATTATTTAATGTTGTTTAATTCATTTAAAAATGGAAAAAATAAGTTTTGATTCACTAAAATTAGAAAATTAAAAATTATATACCAAAATGCTCGAAATGACAAATGCAAGCTGTTTATCATGTTTTCAAACCCATTTGAGCTTTTAAAATTGGACTCACTTTCAGAATCACCCGAACTGCCCTTCGGGGTCTATTTCGGGATAATTTGAGTAAAAATGCATAACTGACATAAGAACCCTAGGAACCCATCAAACATGTTTAGGGCTTTATTTTAGTGCATTAACTTGCTCATGCATACATATTGTGCATTGCACCGATGCCATGTGTTGA
This sequence comes from Alopecurus myosuroides, assembly GCA_028641055.1. Taxonomy (NCBI): domain Eukaryota; kingdom Viridiplantae; phylum Streptophyta; class Magnoliopsida; order Poales; family Poaceae; genus Alopecurus; species Alopecurus myosuroides. The sequence goes on from CM054057.1 coordinate 540,667,115, forward strand.
TTGCTGTTCATCTTTTCGGTGTTGTTTCCCCATCGGGAGAACCCGACTCCGAAGAGAAGGCCAGCAGTCCAATGGTGAATACTTTATCTTAACCGACAAGTCAAGCACTTATCCGAGAAGACATTTCTATTGGTTTTATTATAACCAAGGCAAGCATAACCTCTTATCTGCTCATATATGTTTTCCAACCTCATTTGATTCTCGTACTTTGCATTAGATTCCAAACTATTTGATGCTGGTAGATATAGTTCACCTATATACTGCATTGCCTCAATATCCTGATCCACTGCTCCTAGCCGCCATAGATTTGCGTGTGCGCATCGCTAGAGCCTCATATCTGCTTCGCTTAGCTTCACATGTTTGTTTACCTCTGCTCCATCCAGTTGATGAATCAGAGCTGCGATAACCTAGTATGATATGATGATGTGGTGAGATGAGCATTGTGTGGTTAACCTGACTAAGGCTTGGATGGGAGGCCACTTGGGAAGTGGTTGTTTGTCCTGTACCTGCCAACCCTAGGATTATGGTCTCGCCGCGGAAATCAAGATTAAGCGTGCAACCACACGCGCGATTCGATGAACCTCACTCGACTAACTAACTTGTTTGTCTCTATCCGTGAGTCATGTAGTTTGGGAGTTCCATCTGCGTGTGAGTCAAAACCTTTTGGAGGTGTTTAGGAAGTGACCGGGACAAGTGATGGAAGTACACGGATCTTTATCCCGCCTCACAGAACAGGTGCCGCCAGGAGGTGGCCAACTCCCTATTGACGGGGTGGCCCTGTTTGGGTTGACTCATGGATAGGTTTACGCAAGGTAAAGGTCGGAGCCATCCACCCTCTGCCGCGCTCCATGGAAGAGCGTACATGTGGCGATAAGAGTCGGAGGGTACATGGGTAAAGTGTCGTGGTGTGGAGAAGACAGATGCCATAGGGTGGCTTGAGTTTGGGGCCGATGGACGCTGTAGATACTCGGGGAGGGATCGCACGTCACATAGACGCGCTCAGAACCACGACAGACACCAAGATCTACCCAGGTTCGGGGCTCTAGTGTGGAGGTAACACCCCTACTCCTGCCTATCTCTCTGTATATAGTATGACCGAGTAGCCACAGTACAAATAAGGCTCTTAGCCGAGTAGCCACTCTCTTGCTCTCTCTTTCTGTCTAGAGCTAGCTCTTGCAATAAATGCTCTACAGGCCAACGTCCCTCGCGCAGGAGGGGGCTGGGTACCTTATATACTGGTACCCAGCGAGTAAACAATGATTAAAGGTACATGAAGTGACACATCCACTGTGACAATGGCGCACACCTCCGTGTTCCTGATGACGCCGTGGCGGGAAGTCGCCGCATCGTCCGGCTGACAGGACTTGTCCACTCTATCAGTCTCACAGAGTAGGCCCCTGACATGTCCTGTCCCCCTATCAGTGACAAGACACGACAGGCGCCCACCCTCACTGTACCCACGTCGTAGCGCGGATAATCATGCTCCTTGTAAGTTGAACCGCACGCCTGTACGGCTGCGGGATACGCGGGATCTCGTCATAACGGCTCCCTTGACTTTGTGCCCGAGTAGGATTTCTGCCCATCTACTCGGACCACCCGAGCTCTACTTGGCCAATTCTGAACTTCACTTATATCTTCTCCTTGGCCTTCAGTACTTATCACCAAGTAGCGTCTACCAGATACCAGATACCGGGTAGCCGCCTACCCGACAAACAGTACCTTGATCTCTGTTTTATCACCTGTCATACCCCTACTCGGGGGTAGCCCCCCGACATAAAGTGTACATCCCTGCCGGGTAATCTTTTTGAAAAGTCGTGTCCACGGCTAAGGACGACGTGGTGAATGTCGTGTGGCTATAGATAACTTGAACGTGACGTAAAATATGTTGACAATGATTGAAGGGTGCCTCCTCGGAGATGCCGAGAGGGGTGATCCTTGTAGCATGTGAGAGGCTAGGAATTGACATCGGTGGATTGAAAAGATGATGATTACAGTAGTTGAGTTTCTCATCTGTTTTGAAAACCTTCTATGAGACATGCTATTCTTCCTCGATTTGGAAAACAAACTTTGCTTGACGCAAATCAACCTTCATCAAACCCTTTCTGGAGATAGCAGATATATAATAGGTTAACTAAGTCTTGTTGAGTACCTACCTTACTCAGGTTTGCTTAATTTGGTTCAGGTGAAGGTCTCACTTCAGTGGCGTATCAACATGGACATCGATGAGTAGTTTGGGGTTCCCAGGTAGCAGCCTGGAATCTATGGGCTGGGACGTTGCCTTATGTTGCGGCCTCTTAGGCATTTTTGGTTCGTGTTGATTAGTAACATAATTTGCCTTCCGTTATCTGATGTAATGTTGATCGTGTGACCCCTGTTTGTACAACTACTCTAGTAACACATGTTTAATAAAGTTTCATGTCTATAGTGCTGCTTTGATCGGTTGTTGGTTTGGAGATCATTGTTATATAGTTTTGGCTATACCTGCATAGTTGTCGCAGTCAAGGGGTTGTGGAGCCGATGATCCATGTCTGAGCCCGCCAGCAGATGTGATTCGGCCTGGGGCTTGGTAACCCCAGTAACCCTCGATTGTTGTTGCACTTTCTGGACACATAGCATCTCTGTATAGCTTTGGTCCTGTTCCTTCAGTTTCATTCGATTCGTGGACACTTTGATATGCATAGTTGGTTATGACTAACATGGACACAAGGAGTAGTAGTACCGTGGTGCTCCGGCCTGCGTGCCGATGAATCCGGTCTGCCTGCCGTTGTTTGTTGCGGTCGGCGCTGGTAACCCTGAAGACCTAGTGGGTCCATGACTAGGAGCGCATAACAGTATGTATACCTTTGGGTCCGGGGTCGTGACATCAAGCCTTTCCAATCTTCACACCAGTTCATCCGGAAGAACGAATCTTCCTCGATGGCTGGCGGCACAAAGGCTCGACAGCGGAAAAGCAGGAAGTGGACCAAATCGATCGGCACTGCCAAACTCCTCACCATCGCCGAACGTGAGGGACCGCTTTAAGCCAGCGCGTGGAGGCGACCAGGCTCATAGGGTATGCCCATTCCTGGGGGCCAACGAACAAGTGGCCTTTGTGGGCCATATTTCTCGGGGCGTATCTTTTCCTTTGCACCCCTTCTTCCGTGTTCTCATGGCAGTGTACAGCGTGCAATTGCACGACGTCCCGCCAAACTCGGTGCAGCATATCGCGTGCTTCATTACACTGTGCGAGTGTTACCTTGGGGTTCACCGCACTGGGCGCTTTTCAAGCACTTTTTAACGCTAAGGCACAACCTAGAGACATCGACCCGCACAAAGTTGGGGGTTATAACTTCAAAATCAGCCCAAAATTGGGTTATTTCTCGATGGGCTTCGTTGACTCTGTAGCTAGCTGGAGGAGTAGATGGTTCTTTGCAAAGGACTCCCCCAACTCGGATGGCTCTCCCTTGGTGGATTTGGATAAACCGGTGATTCCTAGGAGCTTATGGAAGAACCAGCTCTCCACCGAAGAAGTTGCCCAGATTGAAGATCTAGTGTCCCAAGTGGCCACATTGAAGGCTGAAGGGCTTACTGGGACTCACCTAGCCGTCGTATTTCTCCGCTGTCGAGTTCAGCCACTGCAGGCTCGGGTAATTCTGATGTGGGATTATTCGAGTGCTGACTCATCACCGTCTAAGCCTCGAAGAACTCTCGAGTAATGAACTCGGACAGTGTGTTTGTCAGATTACTCGAGTGAAAGAGAATGAAGCACTTGACTTTACTCCATCTCTTCCTCCATTCTACTCTTCGACCGAACGGACCAAGGTAATTTTTCTCTTCTATTTTCTGATTTCTACTTCCGTTGTTTTTGTGTAATTTTTCCTCCTGTCTGATCGGCTTCCTCTTTTAGAACCTTAATGTTCTCCTCGGTGATCCACCAAGGGCGGGTACCGTTCCGTTTTTAGAGGGTTTGACCGAAACCACTAAAGTAGATATGTATCTAATGCATGTGAACACATGTTCGTTGGGTGACCCCAATAGGAAGGTATGAAGAGTGCAGCAGCAAGTTTCCCTTAGAAAGAAACCAAGGTTGAATCGACTAGTAGGAGGAATGAGTAACTTCAGAAGGTTGATGCAGCGGAGATAGCAGGGCACACTACCGGTTCAGCAGCAACATGGAACCTACACAACACAATCAAATCACTTTGCCCCAACGAAGTAGTGAGGTTGTCAACCTCAACGGTTTTGATGAACACAAAGGGGTTAAACGTATGGTGTGGAAAACAGTATGAAAGCAGTAGCAGCAGTGTGAAAACGGTGGAAACAGTGTGTGTATTATCAGTATGAGAAAATGGACCGGGGTCCACAGTTCACAAGTGGTGTCTCTCAGTGAACAAATTACAGTTGGGCAATCGACAGAAATGAAGGTTGCACCGTAGTGCATATGCAAGACATAAAGATTACTATGTGATTCATACGGGCATTACAACAAAATACATAGACCGTCATCCAACTGCATCTATGACTAATAATCCACCCTCCGAATATCATCCGAACAAACGTTGGGTACTAAGTTGCAAGCAATAGACTGTCACAGTAAGCAAAGTGTATAATGTAACAATGTAACCTATCTAAACTCCGTAGTTTTCTCCCTAATGGCAACATCACATCCTCCATCCGTCACGTTTCTGTCACTCGAGCACAAATGCAAAGGAGGCATGAACCCACTATCGAACATAAATACTCCCTCTTGGAGTTACTAGCATCTACTTGGCTAGAGCATCTACTAATAACGGAGAGCATGCAAGATCATAAATAAAATATGCATGAAGATAAAATGATAGATTGATAATCAGAAGACATAGCATTCAACATTCATTAGATCCCAGCAAACACATCATGTAGCATTACATAAAGATGATCTCGATCATGTAGGGCAGCTCACGAGATCTAAACATGAGGTAGAAAGTGGAGAAGACAACCATCTAGCTACTTCTATGGACCCATAGTACAGGGATAAACTACTCACGCATCATTTCAGAGGAGGGCATGGTGGTGTAGACCCCTCCGGTGATGAATTCCCCTCTCGGCAGGATGCCGGGGAGAGCTCCAGAACCCTCCCAATCTCGGGATGACGATGACGGCGGCCTCGGGTGTTTCTCGGGAAGAAGTGGTATATTTTAAGGGTTGAAGTATCTGGGGGTATAAATAGGCGAAAGGGCGATGGCGGTGGATGCTCGAGGGGCCCACACCACCCCTAGGCTCGGCCAGGGGCACGCTGCCCTATGGTGTGGCCCCCTCCGGGCCTCTTCGAGGCTCCCTGGAACCTTCGGGAATTCTAAGACTTCTGGGCTTGGAATTTTCCAATTTCGAGAATATTTCTAGAACAACTTTTCTGAAACTAAAAACAGCAGAAAACAGGGAACTGGCTCTGTGGCATCTTGTCAATAGTTTAGTCCAAAAAATCGATAAGAAAGGCATAAAGTGTATAGGAAACATGTACGAAACAACATCAAAACAACATGGAACATCATAAATTAAGGATACATTTATGACGTATCAGTATCCTATTCCCTCGTTCACCACAACGAACTCTTCTCGAGAAGCGGACAAGCATTAAGATTTTCAAGAGCAGACTGTTGAAGAGTCTCAAGTGTCTTCCAAGCGTACTGGAGTGGATATACAGGTTGAAGAGGCTACCTCGGGGCATTCGAGTTCTACGAGCGCGACCCGAGAAGAGGAGTTGAGGAACCCGGCTTCTGCGGTTCCAATTTCTTCAGTGCCTCCGCCTACTACTCAGCAATCAATGGCTCCTTTAGCTAATAAGGTTTGCGGAGTGTTTAGTTTGGGTTCCTTGGGCAGGTGAACTTTTACTCTTTTTTTCTTCTCGTCTTGTTCAGCCAAACTTTCAATTCTTGATTATTAGTATTTTTAGGGCTCCAATTCCTCCAAGGGCACCGAATCCTCCCCCTGCAGTGAATCCTTCTACTACTCCAATCCCAGCCGTTGCTTCAACTACCTCACCTCTTTTTTCCACTCAAGGAAAGACTGGTTCTGGTACAATTCCTGAAGTTAATGTTCCCATAGCTTTGGGTTCTTCGCAAGGCATTCTAGATAAAGGAGTCGCGGAAAAGGGCGTCCACAAATATTCTACTGTAATTTTTGGCTCCGAGAGCTTGGTTGGTGGACCTGACGGAGAATGATACCCTAGATCCTGAATTCCAGATTAGAGACCATGTGAGTTTCTCTTGGTTTTTCCTCCATAGTTTTTGCTCAATCTATCGGGTGCGCGATCAGCGCTCCCGATGGGAGTAGCCCCCAAGTCTGGGTTTGGCTGCCTGCAAGCGAGCGCAGACTCAAGTAACTTGATTATACATTCTGCTACTAGTCCAACCTTTCTTGGCAAGTATGAAGGACCTGGGTATCCGCTTCTTCAGCATTGGAAGGCAGAGGGCTTCTGCTCTGGATAACCTCTCAAAGACTAAAGGTAATACTTTGATGATTTTCTATCACCTTTTCCTTCATTATACTTGTGCTCTATTACTGAGCTTTTCTCTTTCCTCTTTAGAACTCGAGGAAAAAACTGCTAAGGCTCGAGTGAAGGAGCTCAAGGCGCAAAATACCGCTCTTCAACTGGAAAATACCACTGCACAAAAAAGCACTGAGTCTACTCTCCAGATGGCCAATGACTCAAAGCAGAAGGAGAAAGAGTGTAACATCCCAGTTTTTGATACATTAGGGTGTGTGGTGTGTGTTCATCTCATACATGCATGGAAACAAAATTTGAAACCAATTTAAGTTATGAATTTAAATGGTTTCAGAAAATTCCACAAAAAGTACTTAATTTGGGTCCCAAAACTTTGTTCTGAAAAATAATTCAAATACACCAACCAAAAACATGGTGAGTTTGCAAATTTGACAAGGTTTCCAAAAAGTATTTTTGCCAAATTTTTACTTTGCAAAAAGGCCCTCAAACATTCAAATTCTTTTGCTGTTTTGGGGCAGACAAGGACCTCTTTACAAATTCCTGAAGTTTCCTGGGGGGTTTTGCAATTTGTGCTTTGTCTTCTTCCACCGGACAGAAGGCAAGCAACCTCCTGCGTGGCCTCCGTCGATGCATCCTCGTCACCTCTCTGTCTCCCTGCTTGCTTGAGCAGATGAGGTGCAAGGAAGCCGTGCACCTCTTCCCTCCTCACGCCCTCTCTCTCTCTGTTTTCCAGTGACGAAGAAGAACAGAACCTAACCCTAGCTGTACTGTTGCCTCCGGCCGCCGCCGTGTGCCGTTGACTCCGGCCAGCTCCGGCCGAATTGAGCGAACCAGGAGAACCGCGAGAGCATCCTCTGTCATCTCGAGAGCGCACAGGAGCCGGGATGGCCTACATCGCCGGAATTCCATCCTCTTCCTCACCTCCGGCCGCCGGCCTCCTCCGCTTGTTGTCGTTGTTTTAGGCCACCCTGAGCCTCGCCGTCCGTTTCATCACCTCCACGGTGAGATTCTCCACACGCCAGTGCCCTCCGTTCGGCCCCTCTCCCTCTGTAACCGCCGGTCCGCCGCGCAACCGTGGCCGCCGCCGCGCCGCCGCTCGCCGCGCAACTCCGGCAACCATCCGGAAGCGCTGCCACCACCAATCGGTTCCCCTCGACCTCCTCTCCCTCCTGGTATAGTTTGTTCTGTCGATTGCTTGCGAATTCATTCGAATTTGGATCGAATCTGTGAAGAACAGGGTAACGTGATGTCATGGTGACATCAGCCTGATGTCATAATCCCCTATTTAAGTAATTCCAGAAAATGCCTTAAACTTGAATAATTAATATCTCCCAAAATATAGCTCAGAAAAATAAATGTGAGGTACCAATTTGATCAGAAAAATAAACTCTACAGGAATATGTCATTTTCATATATGTTTGAGAAAGTCCAAAAAATGGCTTTATTTAATGTTGTTTATTCATTTAAAAATAGAAAAATAAGTTTTTATTCACCAAAATTTAGAAAATTAAAAGTTATATACCAAAATGCTCAAAATGACAAATGCAACATGTTTATGATGTTTTGAAACTAATTTGAGCAACTAAAATGGTACTCACTTCCATAATCGTCCGAATTGCCCCTCCGGGGTCCATTCCGGGCTAATTCCAGAAAAACTGCATAACTGGCATATGAACCCTAGCAACCCTATCTACATGTTTAGGGCTTTATTTCAGCGCATTAACATGCTCATGCATACATATTGCGCATTGCATCGATGCCATGTGTTGATTGTTATTCTTCTTTCCGGTGTTTGTTCCCCCTCGGTAGAACGTGACTCCGAAGAGAAGGCCAGCAATCCAACGACAATACTTGATCCTAACCGACAAGTCAAGCACTTATTCCTGAAGACTTTATCTGGTTTCTTATAACCAAGGCAAGCATAACCTCTTATCTGCTCATATATGATTTCAAAGTGATTTGAATCTCGTACTTTGCATTCGGTTCCAAACTATTTGATGTCAGTAGATAGAGTTCTCCTATATACTGCATAACCTAGATATCCTGATCCACTTCACCTAGCAGCTATAGGTTTGTTGTGCGCGCTCCGCTAAACCTTGTGAGTCTTGCTTAGCCATGCCTAGTTGATGATTCTGGTCAATGCGTGAATCTACCATGTCAGGTGTTTATGATTTGAGTTACCTTTGATAACTTGACTAATCACGGCATGGATGTGAGGCCACAATGGGTTGTGGCGTTTTGTCCTGTTCATGCCCCTAGGAGCGAGTTCTCGCCTTCGAGCCAAGACTGAGCGTACAGCCACACGTGGGCCGATGAACCCCGCCCGGCTGACTAACTTGTTTAACCTTATCCATGAGCCACGTAGTTTGAGCTTTCCATCTGCGTGTGAGTCGGAAAATGTTTTGGAGAAAATTAGTCGTGACCGGACAAGTGATGGACGTACACGGATCTTGTTCCCGACTCACAGAACAGTGCCGTCAGGAGGTGGCCAACTCCCTGTTGACGGGGTGGCCCTGTTTGGGTTGACTCATGGATATGGTTCGACAAGGTAAAGGCTGGGAATCGACCACCCTCTGCCAGCACTTCCCGGACTAGTGCCAACCCGGTGGCACTAAGAGTCGTTGGTACGTGTGGGTAAAGTTGTACACCCCTGCAGGGTTAAATCTTTTCGAAAAGCCGTGTCTGCGGTTAAAGACGACTTGGTGACGGATTCTGTGATCATAGATAACTTAAACGGAATGACTAAAACTTGCTGACAACGATTGAAGGATGCCTCCTTGGAGATGCCGAGAGGGGTTACCTTGTAGCATGAGGTAGTGTGAACAACTGGAGGAGGTGATCTTTGAAGCACGAGGTGCTGAAATGTTTTGGTGGATTAAAAGATGATATCAGTAGTTGAGTAGCTTTCTCATCTGTTTTCAAAATACTCTACGAGACGTGCTATTCCTTCCTCAACTTGGAAAACAAAGATGGCTTTACGCAAAATAACCTTCATAAAACCTTTCTGAAGATAGCAGATATATAATAGGTTAACTAAGTCTTGTTGAGTACCTCCCGTACTCAGGTTTGCTTAATTTTGGTTCAGGAGAAGATCTCACATCGGTGGTGATTCAACGTGGACATCGACGAGTAGTTTGGGGTTCCCAGGTAGCAGCCTGGAATCTATGGGCTGGGACGTCGCCTTATGTTGCGGCCTCTTAGGCCTTTTTGGTTCTTGTTGTTTAGCAACATAATTTTCCTTCCGTTGTCTGATGTAATGTTGGGTCGTGTGACCTCTGCTTGTAAGCTATACTCTAGTAATATCTGTTTAATACAGCTTCACGTTTAGAGTACTGCTTGATCGGTTGTTGGTTTCGAGCTCATTGTTATACAGTTTTGGCTATGCCTGCATAGTTGTCGCAGTCGAGGGGTTGTGGAGCCGATGATCCATGTCCGAGCCCGCCTGTCGATGTGATCGGCCTGGGGCGAGGTAACCCAAGTAACCCTCGATTGTTGTTGCACTTTCTGGACACATAGCATCTCTTTATAGCTTTGGTCCCGTTTCCTTCAGTTTCATTCGATTCGTGGACGCTTTGATATGCATAGTTGGTTATGACTAGCATGGATACAAGGAGTAGTAGACTGGGGATCCGGACTACGTGCCGATGAATCCAGTCTGCCTGCCGTTGTTTGTTGCGGCCGGGGCTGGTAACCCTGAAGCCCTTGTGAGTCCCTGGCTAGGAGCACATAACAGTATGTATATCTCTGGGTCCGGGGTCGTGACAAGTCTTGGTATCAGAGCAGGACTGCCTGTAGGAAAACCTTACTGCTTGGTCGATGTTGAGTCTAGTGTTTGTGAAAACTATTTGAAAACTCCAAACGGATTGTGAAAAACCTTCTTAGGATTCTTTTTACTCCTTATCTGGTATCGCTCTAAACTCTGGGTCACCTTACCTGTTTTGATTTGAAAAGGTTTTGCTATCCCTTCTAGTCATTCAAAACCTAGGTGCCTTCTCTGGCAAGGACGTCTTTTACCCAAGTTGACCTAGTTATGAGTTTCCAGAGTCGTGTGTGTTCCATATTCCGTTATCTCTTAATCTGGGAGATTTCCTTTCCATTCCAATCTCTCAGAGTTGTCCGGATTCCACATTTCTACATGTTTCAAAGTTCTAAATCCTGAACCTCGAGATCTGCTTTCATCTCGAATGTATCCGTTATCCTCTGCTCAAGTTCTTCCGGAGCTATCGTCGTTCTTTGAAAGATACTTCGTGATTGCTACTCATAGTGTCCTTTAAGGCACTAAAATAGTAGTTACTCCTTTCGTTGTGGTCTTGCCCCTTGAACTTGAACCGAAGGTCCCGGAATGTGCTGGATTGAAGGGTGTTGAATTATGTGGTCTTAACCATGTGATGTATATGCTACCAACACAGGATGCTGACCTTTAACCCAAGTTTCGTTTTCTTTAGATCTTGAGAAATTTGTTCTACTCAGATGGCTAGGTAATCTCAGATCCAATAGCCGTAGGCCTTCCTCTGGAACCAAAAGGAATCATAACAAGAGTGTTCTTTATGATTCCCATATCCTTGTTCTTGATTCAGCTATACCTCTCCTTTAGCATGGGTTTTACAACTAAGTACTACCCTGTGCAATCAACGTGATCTCTGGATTCTCCGGAGCATGTTCCTACCCTCCAGTTTGCCTAAAATCTCCGTCCGTTGTTTGGAAACCAAGTTGCATAGGTATGTTGGATTCTTCCAATGCAGTTCCTCTTGAGTTCCGTCAGAATGTTCCACCTTGTAATGTCAGGAGAAACAAACTCCAGTACCTCGTTCATCTTAAGAACCAGTTCAAAGTTTGTAATCCACAGAATAAAGAAGTTTCACTACCTTCTATTCTGTTATACCTTTGAGTATCACACTCTTATATATCAAGAGGTTGTGTTGAATTTCATGGCCTCATTGATGAAGTGATGCTCTTACACATTTCCAGTCACTCTTAGTCCAAGATTGAATGCTCGAGAAGGTTGAGTGAGTTCCGATGTATGCCTCAGATATTCCTAGCAATTCCTATCGCTTCGAAAAATCTAAGAACCATATGTATCCTTCTTAGCACTATTGGTCACCCGGCCTCTATATAAAGTTGATCGTGTTACCAAACCCGTCCATTCCGGTGCATATCCTTGGTCAGAGAGTTAGGTTCATGCCAAAGTTCTCAAGATCATATCAGTTGCTTTGAAAAGCAAGCCTCCTTTCAAATTCCTAGACCTAACGGTAGGTTGTGATATTCTGGTTGTCTTTCTAGAAGTATCACCAGGTTTTACCTGACCGTGATGTATAAACCAGGAGTAATTTGAACCACTCCTCTCTCCAAGAAACTATGCTAGACACCTTGGACTAGTGGTTGAGCTTAAACAACAACTTGGAGAGTTGAAAGGCAAAAGCTCCGCCAACCAGTTCCTTTGATAAGGGATATCTAGTTTTCCTCGTGTTGAAGCATGATAGTATCTCTTTAATGGACATGCTGTCATTCTACCTTGATTTGATTTGCGCTATCGTCAGATCAAGTCCAGATTCAAGGACTATCCTGATGGTGTTTTCACTCATGGCGTTTGGCCCGAGTACACCTCATGTCCTTTGGTCTGACCAACATTCTGCCTTGTTCATGTGACATACGAATCCCTCTTCTTGGAGTAACTTGATAAGGGTGTTATTGAGCCCATCGATGACATTCTTATTTAACCAAGTTGCAAGAGGTTCATGTTGAATAATTGGCCCTAACGTTGGAAACTTTCAAGAACCATCTTTGTGTCATCACGAAGTTTGTGTTCTGGGTGCTCGAAGTAACCTACTCCGGTTCATGTGCTTATGGTGAAAGTTGTCGCCATGGATCCGAGTAAAGTTTTCTTGTCTCCCCCGGGAATAATCCAAGTTGGTCATGCAGGTGTGGACTGTTCTTGATATGGTTGGTTGTTTCCTCCATTCACTTAAAGAAGTTTGCATCCACGCTAAGCCACTGACTGACCATTTGTGAAAGAGAAGAGGTCTAAGAACTTCGTTATCTTTGTTATCATCTTCCCAACCAGGACTCCGATGTGTTCCTCCGTAAGGAATCCATGTAGGTGCAACCGTCCTCACAAGTTGCTAATACATGAGTTCCGTATTCCTGCTCATCTTCTTGAGCTTGACATCGTAGTCCATATCTTGAGAATCTTGTAGATGTTTCCAGTTGGTAACCGGTGCAATCTCTTTGATCATACATACCAAGTCTGAGTTATTCAATCCACTAACCAGAGCTGAATCTCAAGCAGCAAGAACGGTTGGTGTTTCCTCAAGGGTGTTGAACCAGGTCCATTTGAAAATCCGGCATGGTTGATGTTGTGGTTGACACAATTAGCCGTAAGGCCTAATGTCATATCTCTTTGAGTCCGTAAGAACAACCACTCTCCGTGAGGATTCTTGTGCGACTCATTCCAACAAGTTTTCCTCCTCGTTCTTCCAAACCGGAGTTTTACATTGACTTGGACCTATAGAAGGCTTATCATGAGCCTGCTGTCGGTATCTAGAACATCCAAGGTAACTTGGAAGTTGATCTTTCCGTTGAACCTCCAAAAACTTTGTTTCAATGGAAACAAGTTCATCATGAGACCATCCCGTAGTGTTTTGTAACCGCCTTTGATCAGTTTCCTTTTTCAAGTTGTTGGTACTTGAAGTTCTGTTCATCTCACACATTGTGTGAATTTGTCAGTTACTTCAGCCCTGGGATCTTAACCATGTGGTAAACGTATTGCTACGTCCAAATCCACCATAGGAAAGAGATTCCCTATCCCTTCTGGTGTTTCAACCCTCGTTGGTTACCCATCCTTATGGGGTGATCAATAATTCTTCCCTAATTACGGTGTTCCAACATTCCGTGGTTACCCGTATTCTATCGTGAAGTAACATCCCGATATTTGACAAAGTTTTCGACAAACTTTAACGGAATGAAAGTTCCTTCATCTATTGTGTCCACTTCGAAGAGTGAACATGATCTTGTATAAAATTCTCTCAGACTCACGATTAGAGTGTTTTCTCGTGATTTCCCTCATCTACGGATATTACGTCGTGGTATCCAAGACCATCCTTTTCATCTTGGTTGTCTGTTTGAAGAAACCTCGATATCATAAGTTGTCCAACCTTTCTTTTTCAAAAGGATTTAAAGTCTTGTGCAAAGCTCATATTCTAAATCCTTTCAAGACCAATCGTCCGAACACTTGAAACCATCTTATTTTCCCTCCGTTATCTTGATGTGTTTCATGCACGATAACTCAACCGTTCTTTATGAACATCCCTTCCATGAGTTACCCATGGGATACTCGATCTTCGTGAAGATCATTTCCTAAGAGTTTCCCTCTTACCTAAGGTGTATCCGTTCAATACTTCAAGATGCTACGGATCAACCTCTTCAAGAAGAGAACCGTAAGGTTCAAGAAGATCGTTCAAAACCGGTGTTCCTTCTTTCTTCTCCTCCGGGAATCTCGGGACGGGATTCTTGTAAGGGGGGTAGATTTGTAACATCCCAGTTTTTGATACATTAGGGTGTGTGGTGTGTGTTCATCTCATACATGCATGGAAACAAAATTTGAAACCAATTTAAGTTATGAATTTAAATGGTTTCAGAAAATTCCACAAAAAGTACTTAATTTGGGTCCCAAAACTTTGTTCTGAAAAATAATTCAAATACACAAACCAAAAACATGGTGAGTTTGCAAATTTGACAAGGTTTCCAAAAAGTATTTTTGCCAAATTTTTACTTTGCAAAAAGGCCCTCAAACATTCAAATTCTTTTGCTGTTTTGGGGCAGACAAGGACCTCTTTACAAATTCCTGAAGTTCCTGGGGGGTTTTGCAATTTGTGCTTTGTCTTCTTCCACCGGACAGAAGGCAAGCAACCTCCTGCGTGGCCTCCGTCTTGCTTGAGCAGATGAGGTGCAAGGAAGCCGTGCACCTCTTCCCTCCTCACGCCCTCTCTCTCTCTGTTTTCCAGTGACGAAGAAGAACATAACCTAACCCTAGCTGTACTGTTGCCTCCGGCCGCCGCCGCGTGCCGTTGACTCCGGCCAGCTCCGGCCGAATTGAGCGAACCAGGAGAACCGCGAGAGCATCCTCTGTCATCTCGAGAGCGCACGGGAGCCGGGATGGCCTACATCGCCGGAATTCCATCCTCTTCCTCACCTCCGGCCGCCGGCCTCCTCCGCTTGTCGCCGTTGTTTTAGGCCACCCTGAGCCTCGTCGTCCGTTTCATCACCTCCACGGTGAGATTCTCCACACGCCAGTGCCCTCCGATCGGCCCCTCTCCCTCTGTAACCGCCGGTCGCCGCGCAACCGTGGCCGCCGCCGCGCCGCCGCTCGCCGGCGCAACTCCGGCAACCATCCGGAAGCGCTGCCACCACCAATCGGTTCCCCTCGACCTCCTCTCCCTCCTGGTATAGTTTGTTCTGTCGATTGCTTGCGAATTCATTCGAATTTGGATCGAATCTGTGAAGAACAGGGTAACGTGATGTCATGGTGACATCAGCCTGATGTCATAATCCCCTATTTAAGTAATTCCAGAAAATGCCTTAAACTTGAATAATTAATATCTCCCAAAATATAGCTCAGAAAAATAAATGTGAGGTACCAATTTGATCAGAAAAATAAACTCTACAGGAATATGTCATTTTCATATATGTTTGAGAAAGTCCAAAAAATGTCTTTATTTAATGTTGTTTATTCATTTAAAAATAGAAAAATAAGTTTTTATTCACCAAAATTTAGAAAATTAAAAGTTATATACCAAAATGCTCAAAATGACAAATGCAACATGTTTATGATGTTTTGAAACTAATTTGAGCAACTAAAATGGTACTCACTTCCATAATCGTCCGAATTGCCCCTCCGGGGTCCATTCCGGGCTAATTCCAGAAAAACTGCATAACTGGCATATGAACCCTAGCAACCCTATCTACATGTTTAGGGCTTTATTTCAGCGCATTAACCTGCTCATGCATACATATTGCGCATTGCATCGATGCCATGTGTTGATTGTTATTCTTCTTTCCGGTGTTTGTCCCCCCTCGGTAGAACGTGACTCCGAAGAGAAGGCCAGCAATCCAACGACGAATACTTGATCCTAACCGACAAGTCAAGCACTTATTCCTGAAGACTTTATCTGGTTTTCTTATAACCAAGGCAAGCATAACCTCTTATCTGCTCATATATGATTTCAAAGTGATTTGAATCTCGTACTTTGCATTCGGTTCCAAACTATTTGATGTCAGTAGATAGAGTTCTCCTGTATACTGCATAACCTAGATATCCTGATCCACTTCACCTAGCAGCTATAGGTTTGTTTGTGCGCGCTCCGCTAAACCTTGTGAGTCTTGCTTAGCCATGCCTAGTTGATGATTCTGGTCAATGCGTGAATCTACCATGTCAGGTGTTTATGATTTGAGTTACCTTTGATAACTTGACTAATCACGGCATGGATGTGAGGCCACAATGGGTTGTGGCGTTTTGTCCTGTTCATGCCCCTAGGAGCGAGTTCTCGCCTTCGAGCCAAGACTGAGCGTACAGCCACACGTGGGCCGATGAAACCCGCCCGGCTGACTAACTTGTTTAACCTTATCCATGAGCCACGTAGTTTGAGCTTTCCATCTGCGTGTGAGTCGGAAAATGTTTTGGAGAAAATTAGGTCGTGACCGGGACAAGTGATGGACGTACACAGATCTTGTTCCCGACTCACAGAACAGGTGCCGTCAGGAGGTGGCCAACTCCCTGTTGACGGGGTGGCCCTGTTTGGGTTGACTCATGGATATGGTTCGACAAGGTAAAGGCTGGGAATCGACCACCCTCTGCCGGCACTTCCTGGACTAGTGCCAACCCGGTGGCACTAAGAGTCGGTTGGTACGTGTGGGTAAAGTTGTACACCCCTGCAGGGTTAAATCTTTCGAAAAGCCGTGTCTGCGGTTAAAGACGACTTGGTGACGGATTCTGTGATCATAGATAACTTAAACGGAATGACTAAAACTTGCTGACAACGATTGAAGGATGCCTCCTCGGAGATGCCGAGAGGGGTTACCTTGTAGCATGAGGTAGTGTGGAACAACTGGAGGAGGTGATCTTTGAAGCACGAGGTGCTGAAATGTTTTGGTGGATTAAAAGATGATGATATCAGTAGTTGAGTAGCTTTCTCATCTGTTTTCAAAATACTCTACGAGACGTGCTATTCCTTCCTCAACTTGGAAAACAAAGATGGCTTTACGCAAAATAACCTTCATAAAACCTTTCTGAAGATAGCAGATATATAATAGGTTAACTAAGTCTTGTTGAGTACCTCCCGTACTCAGGTTTGCTTAATTTTGGTTCAGGAGAAGATCTCACATCGGTGGTGATTCAACGTGGACATCGACGAGTAGTTTGGGGTTCCCAGGTAGCAGCCTGAAATCTATGGGCTGGGACGTCGCCTTATGTTGCGGCCTCTTAGGCCTTTTTGGTTCTTGTTGTTTAGCAACATAATTTGCCTTCCGTTGTCTGATGTAATGTTGGGTCGTGTGACCTCTGCTTGTAAGCTATACTCTAGTAATATCTGTTTAATACAGCTTCATGTTTAGAGTACTGCTTTGATCGGTTGTTGGTTTCGAGCTCATTGTTATACAGTTTTGGCTATGCCTGCATAGTTGTCGCAGTCGAGGGGTTGTGGAGCCGATGATCCATGTCCGAGCCCGCCTGTCGATGTGATCGGCCTGGGGCGAGGTAACCCCAGTAACCCTCGATTGTTGTTGCACTTTCTGGACACATAGCATCTCTGTATAGCTTTGGTCCCGTTTCCTTCAGTTTCATTCGATTCGTGGACGCTTTGATATGCATAGTTGGTTATGACTAGCATGGATACAAGGAGTAGTAGACTGGGGATCCGGACTACGTGCCGATGAATCCAGTCTGCCTGCCGTTGTTTGTTGCGGCCGGGGCTGGTAACCCTAAAGCCCTTGTGAGTCCATGGCTAGGAGCACATAACAGTATGTATATCTCTGGGTCCGGGGTCGTGACAGCTATTAAGCAGTTCTGTGATCTGGAGGACACACTTGTCCCTCGATTCAACTTGTTGATAGACAACCTAACGGGTATTCGTCTTTCCTTCTTCTTAAGTCTAATTCCTCCTGTTGTTCCTGCACTATAACTTACGGTGACTTTACATTTTTACAACCATTGTCGGGAGTCCTCCTTCCTTAACTCGTCGACTGCGAGAGTACTAGACGATGTAACTTCTTCTGAGCAACAGGTGGAGAAGGCCATGGGTATGTTGGAAAAACTCCGGGGAGTACTCGTGTCCTTCCACGAGTGCTTGTTCCCCAAGGAAGAGGTTTCTGCCAACCTGGATGCGCTGTTGGAGGTGTTTCATAATACCAATGTCCTGGCCGACTTCAGTCGGGAATAGACTCTGTCTGGCGCCGAGACAGTGTTGACGGTCGCTCGAGCACACGGTATTGATTGGACTTTGAAGAAGCTGTGGGTGGCCCTCCTCTGGACTCGGATGTGCAAGAGGTAGATCTAAATCCTTTCACCGAGTAGTCTATTAGGCTGGCAGATGGTCTTATAAAAATTCTAGAAGCTCGAGCTAAAACTGCTGAAACTGTTGAAGCCGCCGCGGCTGGTCGGGATGCTCATGGGACATATGTCGAGTCCTAGTTATATTTTTCTGTCGAGTAGTTGTAGAGGTGCCCTAGCGTAGTAAATCCGCCCCTTTTTATTGTAATGAATATTGTGCACTGCTTTGATGAAGAGATTTTTGACTTCTCTGCTATAAATCCGAATTTTCTCTTTGTACTCGTGCCTTCTCCCAATGGGAGTAGCACCCGAGTATGAGGTGTGATATTTCTGCCGAATACTCTATTGGATATAGTTTTGGAAAATACCTTTTGTTTTCTCAAAACTTGGCTTTTGGGTTTCTTCTAAAATTAAAACATTTTCAAAATGGTTTTTGCCAAAAGAGAGTGATAAGTTTTCTTGTCATGACTTGATCACAAGGGTTGTTTTTTTAAGAAAGTTATGATCATTGGTTTTAATGTTAGTTGTTAACAAACTCAAACACAACACAAGAAACAAGCAAATAGAAATGAAAACACAAGCATAAGTCAAACATATCAAAAGAGTTTTTTTTTCCTGATTTTTGGGTTATTGAAAACAAGTTTTTCCTGTCTTCCAGCAATTGGGTTGTTATAGATCTTCCCCCCTTAAATTGAATCTCTTCCCCGAGATTCGTAAGTGGGTAAGACTGTAACGACAAACAAGAGTCTCGTGCTTCTTCACTTTCTGTAAAAGCTGATCCTTTGACGAGGTGGTCTTCTGAGAACTCGATGAGCTGATGTGTCAGGATTTTGCTTGTCGAGGAGATGGGTAGCTTCACTTGATGCTTCTAGTCCTTGTTGTTGTTGGGAGGGTGACACAAGTTAATGAAGAGTCGCGTTATGCTTCTTCATAGACCATGTGTCTTCGTCTTGGTCTCTCTTCTTTAGGAGTATCTTAGGTAGTTACACATGAAAACCATCGGGCCTCACAGGGCGTCAGGTCCGTAGACTTGACTCTCTCTGATTACTGCTATGAAAGTTGTTGGATACACCTATATGCCTCTTCGTTCTCTTGGGGTCGACAGTGTTGAAGTGCATATGCTTCCTCCCTTTGATTATTCTTGGTAGGTTTCCGGTGGATTATCTTCTTATTCTTCTCCTTTTTGTTTGGTGGCGATGGCAGGCCGTCGAAGACTTCATTGTGTCTTGATCTTCATGAAGCTTTGCAGGCGTCTTCATCGGTGTTTTAGGGTCATCCAGTTAGCTTTCCCTAAAAAAAACTAGCCAGTTCCCTTTTGCAAACCTTATGTTAGTCTAAAATTAGATAGTTATGTTAGTAGTGTTGGACTTGTAAAGTTTCTGTTAGAGTTGCGAGACACAACTCGCTTCATCTCGGGCTTAATCTAAATTCTTCGTCCTTCTTGATGGTTCTTGTTGTAGTCTCAGAAAATGGCGTGTGATGTCCGCTATCCGTTTTGAAGAAGTTTTTCAGAGTCTTGGGTTCTCGGGTTGAAGTAGAGAGAGTGTTCTATACCTTGCAATTTTCGGGAGAGGATGGGGGAGAAAGCTTTTTAAAGGGTTTTTTTGCTAAGTCAGACTTTTGAAGAGATACCAAAAGTGTAACTATTGTCGAGAGGGCAAAAAGATTTTTCGCAAACAGACAGGAATGAACCAAGAGGTAAAAGAGTGGTGAATTTGTTTTTTCGAAAAGGCGTGCTGGTTAGACACACAAGCAAACAATTCAAAAGTACACACAACAAGGGAGCAAGTAAAAAACATCACGCAAGAGTAAACCACACAATTAGCACACAAGCAAAGGACAAACAAGGTACTTTTAGTACCAGCAGTCGTCTAGTGTCGTGGAAGAACGGGGTAGCTCAGGTAAAACAACTGAGTGTAAACTATCAATCCTATGGGTATGGGTAAACAAAGGCTGATGAAGTCTTTAGGAGGTTAACGTGTTTGTACATTGTCGCTGTTGAGCTTGATACTTGGCAGAGTCTTCTGATCTAGTTCAGGTTGGCAAAACTTGACGTTGATACCACTTCAGTGTTGGAGGTTGTAGCAGGTCTTCGGTATGTGCGTAGAAATCACCTTGGTGTTGAGGCCTTCAGAAGGAAACTATTTTCCTTCGGGTTGCTAAGTACTAAGGTCTTCTTGGGACATCGTCAAGTACGTATTTTTTTTAATAGAAAAGATAACAGAAGAAAGCTTTTTGGTAAACATTTAAATAAAAACCAAGGTTTTATAAACTCATGTTTATAAATTTTTACAAAATATTTTGAGCCATGAAATCAAAGGAGAAAAAGGTATGCGCAATATTTTCTCTATTTTTCCATCTTTCTGTTTTATAAACTAGGCAATATTTTTTAGAATATGCGAGGAGTGGAAGCTATGCATAGAGTTTCATAGATAAAATCATTTGTGTAGTAGTATATTTTTTACCAAAAATATTTTTATTTCCTATCTGACATCCATGCTAACTAAGGTCTCCTAAAGTCAGGATGGCTCTGATACCACCTCTATGGGGACCCATGACTAGCAGTCCGAGACCTCCAGTATGCATAAATTCACAATCACATGATTAGTTAGTCGTGAACAACATACTCGAGTGGGCATTGCAGATTACCACATCCACTACACGAATACACGACTTACACAACTGGTCACTTGACTCAGTTGAAAACAACAGCCACACAGAGCAGGAAAACACACTAAACATCGGAAGTCTTCAAAAACACACTCGTTGTAAACCCAAGTCATGCCTTGACTAAATATAGGCTACTGACTCAGAGACGTTCCTAGTTCGCACAGCCGTCAGCGACACCACCTTCTTCAGGTTCTTCGGATTTCTGCTCAAAGTCTGGCTAAGATAATAGCCAGGGACGAAACCAATATGAGTACATTGGATTGTACTCGCAAGAAACTCCAAAAGAAATCTAAACATGCAAGTATGCATATATAGGTGGTAGGAAGGCTTTAATTAAGGTCCAACTAGCCATGATGAATTGAATACCCATCATGGTTGCACAAGTTTTAGCTTTCTTTGTTGTAGAAGATACTTCAAAAGATATTTAAATTTCTCTTGTAGATAAAGCATGCCCACAAGGTTTTGTTAAATCATTTTAATTAAAAGAAGTTTTTCTTTGCAAAACTTCTTGGATGACCACATCTTCAAAACATCCTTATTCCAGTACCTCAAAGGTACAATCATTTCCCTTTCCATGTACCTCCCAGGTACCATTTCAAAACTCTTTTCAAGCTTTTCGAAAACATTGACACAATGCTAGCTACATGGCCATTCAACTGTCCATATCCGAGGGCGCGGCTATTATGAATAGTTTTACTCTGCAGAGGTGTACAGAATCCACAAGATCCAGTACATCCCCCGTGAACAACCATGGACTATCCAAGACAGTATGCAAACATCAGATAACTGGTCCTAACTATCCACTAAGAAAGTGCTAGTAACTGGCTACCTCTTCAACTGGGTTTGTTCTCCCCGACACCGAGTGAGTAAGCCGTATCGATCCGGTTTCCCCTCACAACACACCACCATGGTAGGAGACCCAACTGTTGCAATCGGTGGCGAACTTAATCCCCACACTCTGAATATCCCATTATTCCTTTCTGGCGACAATTCAGTTTCGGGGACTCTAACCCCTATAGCACATTGAGGTAGACATGAACTAACACTGACAAGATTTTATTTAGACCCCATTCCCATATTGGGGTAATGTAGCAGCATGGCTTGGTTGTCCGGCGAAGACTAGGTTATGTGTCATTTTTGGAAAACAAGTCCAAAACGTATCCCCCACATACCTCCCTCGGACAAGGTCCCACCTTTCCTCAGGGTTTTTCTAAAGCTTTTAGTTTTCCAAAAACAGCAAGTTACAATGTCCACTAAGGGACTTAAGTTAATTAAATGATGATACTAAAATTTCGAAAGGGCTTGGTAACACCAAGATTATATAGTGGCTATAGCATATTAGATACGTAAAATAGATAGTGGTATAGTCCACTTCAGAAAATAGTTTTTGAATCAAACTTTTGAAAAAAATCAGAAGTAAAACATGCATGAGAGATAATGATAAGTAAACAACAAGCAATAATTTAGAGTGGCTTGCCTTGGCACTGGTCCTTGTCTTGCTTTTGAAATAAAAACCTCTCCGGGAAATAATACCGTCTTCGTAATCTAACGTCGTAAAATAAAAAGGGAAACACTCGTTCTATAACCAATCAAAGGCATGAACTTTCTAACAAAGTAAACATACATCAAACAATTTCATCAAATAAATACACTCAAATACAAAAGCACTAGGGTACACACTAACGAGCAAAACATGCACATATAATACACATGAATAACACTAGAATTGATGTTAAGGATCCTCAACCAAAATGACATGAGTCAAGTGGGTGTGCCACTCTCATAACATGGACATATAAGGTTAGATGAATCTCTGGTAATTCATGAGGATGAACAAAATAACAAGAAAACAAACTATAAACAAGTACACATGCACACGAAAATAGTAACAAGCAACACTACAAGCCCAAAGTAACACATGCTTTTCTAAACATGGAGAATTTATATGACCATGGGCTAAGAAACCTAATAATAGAGAAAAATCAATACAAAAGATGTCATGGCATCACCCAATGCATGAAAATAAACATGGAGCAAAACAACCACTAAAACTAGTCATGGAAAATGACTATTTAGACAGGTATACAAGTATAACCATAATACATCATCATACAAGACTTATTCTAACATGCTTGATTCATATCATAGCTTCCATATAACAGAGAAAACAACAAATAAGCATGCTATTAGTATCAATACAACAACCTAAACAATTTATCAAAATCTAAGCAAACCTATATAACAACTATGGCAGAAAAACATCTAAAACTAGCAATGTATGCCACATGATTTAGAGCTCACTCGAGCATGCAAGCAACTATAACATGACGCAAATAACAATAGCTATGCTTTCGAAAACAACACTAAGGCATTCACCCAAGTTAACATACTAAAATGAAAATTATCAAGTATGAACCTATTTTTACTAGAAAAACAACCCTATGAGAATTAAACTATAACAAACATGGCTTTCACACACGAATCCTAACATGCTAGTGACATACTCAAATAACATATCAAACATGGATTAATAACCTACACATGCTAGGCATCACTTTTATAACAAACACATTATAACACAATAATCAATAAAGGCATAACAATAAATAGCAGAAAAGTACTAAACACTAAATAATTCACCAAGCCTATTATGTAACTCCTAAAATCAAGAAAACCTATTATTAGGTACTACTAATCACTAGAAAACGAACACAATTGAATTCACATCAAAATTCATCACCAAATAAATTAAACAATTCACACAAGTGCTCCCTGGCCTAAAACAAACATGCATGTAATTTTCACTCAACAACTCAAGTCAACACAAGGTCAACTGCCACAGATAGATACCAGAAAGGGCTACACAGAACAATTTAGTTTGCAAGATTTGGATACTTAAAACTCAAGTTACTAAATAAATGGTCTAAATGAGTAGTTCTGGCATTTATTTTAGTTCCCCTAAAATACACCACAAAACATAGATCTACAAGTTGAAGATGGTTAAGAAAAAGCATATCTACTTATTATATTTTTAGTGTGGCAATTTTGACTTGTTAGCATTTTCATTTTGATTAAAAGCAAACAGCTAGAAATAGATCTAGAGGGAAATACTAAAAGAACCTGCAGAAAAAACAGAAATGGGCCAGATCTACTTCGGAGGATAGCGCAGAGGCCGGATCTGCGAGTTGGGCCGGCCCACGAATTTCTCCCGCATGGGAAAAAGTCAAACCAATGATGACTTGAGCCCGTCTGTCAGTGGCCAGGAGGAGTGGATTACAGATGTTCCGGTGGATCCCAATCCAACGGCCATGAACGGATCCTGTCAGGCCAATTGCCAGTGGCCAAAAACAACGGCGACATCTGCGCCACCCATCGTTGAGGAGGATGGAGCTCGCCGCCGGGAGCTCTGGTGGCCGACTGGAAACATCACGAGCAGAAAAAGTATCCCGAGAACACTGTTGAGCCTGTGGTGCCATTGTATCTAGACGGAGGTGACAACTTGCGAGGATTCGACGGGGTCCTGTGGCCGCTGTGCTAGGTGATCGCGGATGCCACAACTACGATGAAATAGACCACGAGTGAGGGGCGCACGAGCTCAGATGGTCCAAGAGGGAGTGTAGTAGGAAGAATCGGACATTGAGGTTTCCCGAGTAGGTGGCTCGACGAGGCGTTCGTCAATGTTGAGTGCATGCGAGTTTTCATCGATTTGGAGGACCAGGGAGGGGTTTTTTGTGTAGGGGTCGTAGCATAGAAAACAAAAAAATTCCTACGCGAGAGACACCTGAAAGGCCAAGATCTAATCTAGGAGACGAAGTGCAATGGGCAAAGAGAGGGTTAAGGAGAACACATACCCTCGAAGACACAAAGCGTTACGAGATCAAATCTCGTTGTTGGCGTAGTCGTACTCACACCGATCCCGATAGCGAGAAGATGTGCACCGCAATCTCGCGGTGCCTCCGTGATCGGTCACACGTACGGTTGATGTCGCACCCGGACTTCTAGATGATACTCACAGCCCGCTAAACAGTAGATAATTGGCTTACGGGGCTTACCGGCACCCGCATCTCAATATGAGTAGGCCAACACGTAAACGTGTAACAACCAACCTCTACTATTCATCGTCTGCGTAAACCATCCCATAGAAATCCGACTACTTCCATTGACGTACTTCATAAGATACACACATGGTACGTCAACGGCATTTGAACAAGTGATATCACAACAAATCTCTAAGACACAAAGAAATAGAAATAAGTGGCAAATAGCTCTCACTAGAGCAGAGATAGCAAATACAGTCATGTAGAGGACACATGTCCCAACAAGTCATCATTACATCACAGCGGAAGCATCCAAAGTGTCTGAGTACAGACAAGATCCAAATAGGCCTAAGAGGCCGGAAACGAAGAGACGGAGCCCGTCCACGAAGTCTCGGATCCTGCCCGGGTCCGCTATCTACTCGTCAGCAGCCTCGTCATACTCCACGTAGTAGCCACCATGGGGATCCTCGGAAACGTAGTCTGCAGAACACGCAGCCCCAAAGGGGTCAGTACAGACGAGTACTGGCAAGCAAGACGCACAAGATACCAAAGTGTACCCGGCAACACCAAGTACAGATGCTTTGGGTTCAACGGAAGATAGGTGATATAAAGATGCGGCAGCGGGCTGCTCTAACCAACTACAGAGACACGCTACAACATCCGGCTAAGAGAAAGGG
Source organism: Alopecurus myosuroides (assembly GCA_028641055.1). NCBI lineage: Eukaryota > Viridiplantae > Streptophyta > Magnoliopsida > Poales > Poaceae > Alopecurus > Alopecurus myosuroides. The sequence goes on from CM054057.1 coordinate 540,692,501, forward strand.
ATAAGATAGTGTATCAGAACCAACTACCACTAACCTCAAACAAACCCATCCTGGATCTCGCCCCTTATCCAAAGAAGCAATCCGAGGATAACCCACATAGTTGGATTAATGAAGGTTCAAGTTATTGTGTCAATAAGCCTATTACTAGTCAACTTATTATTGATTACGTGTAAGTTGTCTAATCCTTGTTAGCCAGCCCTATCACCAAGTCATCCATAACCGCGGACAACACGGCTTCTCGAGAAGATTTAACCCTGCAGGGGTGCACCAATTTGGCCGTACACGTAAGATTATCCCGCCAGACGGGGGATCAACCCACCAAGCGAGGTACTCAACACAACCCAACTCTTCTTCGCATCAAGCCCAAAGAACCACGTGATGTGCGTGCGCGGCTAATCGAGCCCCCACGAAGAAAAGGGGGACCCTCATAGCACTGGAAGACCACGCCGCCCTAAATGCCGACTACAAAAGTTCCACCCTGGCGCCAAGGGTTCGTACCTGCATATGCGTGCATCAAATGGAAAGCCCGAACTAAGTGTGGCGATTTGGACGAGATGCGAATCGAATCAGAGTTGCGGGGGGAGCCCATACACGCTTCCCACATGCGGTTAGCGCGCTCAACATGGATCCAGAGGACAAGAACTTTTCCTGAGTTCGACACTAGCAGACGTCAAAACCATACCCGGCCTCCTGCCGGTGCCTTATCATCAAATTAGCAATACCTCAAACATTAACAGGTTGTTGTTTAAATATCGAGCCCCCAGAACAGAATAAATATGGTAACAGAAATAACGGACATCAGACTCGAGCATAAACAACCCTAAGCATGCTAGTAAGACACAGGCAACAAGCAACAGTGGTATAGGTGTGGAGGATAGGCTATATCAGGGTTACAGGATAACATGTGATAGGATCGGAACACAAGCAACGAATCTTAGGGCTAGCAGAATAGACAACGGAAAGTATCGGTATCCAGTGTGGAAAGGACACAATGGTTCATGCGAGTGAATACTTGCGTGCAAACTCAGTAGCCTGGTACTGGGCTAACTCCTCTGAAGTAGTGTCGTAAACCTCGTCTGTCTCAACGTGGTCGTCTATTCGAGAAGAAGCAAACAAACAACGCAGAGAGACAAACAATCAATAACATGGCATAATGCACAATCATGGGATGATGCATGGCAATTTAATTTATGCATCAAGATAAGCTAGTTGACATGGTAACATAATTAAATGGACCTATATGCAATTTGGATTGCATATGGAAAGCCCATGAATCAAGGTTGGATTAAATGATCTACAAATAACCATCATGTGAAAGTTGATTAGAATGATGCATGGATGAGGAAAACAATGAGAAAACAACAATAGCTTCAATTTGAAAAGGTGTTTACCAAGTTTGGAAATTTATTTATTAAGTTATGAAATTTGGCTTCTTAAACGAGTTACACAAACATTTATTGTTTTCACCCATTTTAATTGTTCAAAATAGATAACAAAATTCATATTTGGAAAGAACACCAAATTTTAGGTGGAATACATATTTCATTTGTTGACAAAGGATTTAAGATGAATTAATTATGAATTAAACAAGTTTAAACAAGATTTAAATGAATTTAATTCAAGTATGAATTTATTTGAATTTTTATTTGTTCAAAACATTAAATAAAATTCATAATTGAAAAGATTATGCTTTTCTGGTTTGAAAACATATTTTATATGTTCAAAAAGAAATTAGTTTGACCAAGTTATGAATTTAGCAATTTTAAATGATTTAAACAAGATTTAAATGATTTAACCAATTTTAACTATTCAAAACAGGAAACAAAGTTTATATTTGGAAAGCTTGTTCAATTTTGCATGGAAAACATATTTTATATGTGCCATTTAAATTAAATTTGAATTAGTTATGAATTTGTCCAAATTTGAAAGAGTTGTTTGAATTTGAATTTTTGAAACCATTTGAAAGGTTCAAAACAGTATACAAATGGTTTAAACATGTAGAGAATTTAATTTGGTATAGAAAACATATTTTATTTGTTGAATTTGGAATTTTTATGCCCAAGTGATGAATTTTGCAAAATTAAATGAATTAAACAAGGATTTGAAATTTGGTTTGAAATTCAAATGGAAAAACAAGTGAAAACAAATGCAATGCTTATGATGACATGATGCAAAACATAAATTAACAAGGAGCAAACATTCTAATGGTGTTTTTCATACTTGGGATGTTACAAAACGCCCCCCCTTGAAGGAATCGCGCCCCGAGATTCCTACTGAGAAGAGAAAAGGTCCGGATACTTCCTAGGAAGATCCTCTTCGGTCTCCCATGTTGCCTCTTTATCGGAATGATGAGACCACTGTACTTTTAAGAACTTGGTGCTCTTGTTGCGAGTTTTGCGCTCGGTCTCATCGAGAATTCGAATAGGGTGCTCCTCATAAGAGAGGTCTTCTTGAAGATCAATTGAATCATGATCAACTGCACGACCCGGATCTTTGAAGCACCTCTTGAGCTGTGACACGTGAAACACAACGTGCACCTTGGATAGCTTTTCTGGAAGTTCAAGACGATAGGCATTTTCAGCACGCCTTGAGAGAATGTTGAAATGACAAATATATCTTGGTGCAAGCTTTCCTTTGACACCAAAATGATGAGTGCCTCTGAGGGGAGTTACACGGAGATATGCTTTGTCTCCAGCTGCATAGACCATGTCCCTGTGCTTGCTGTCATAGTAGCTTTTCTGACGAGACTGAGCAATCTTGAGATTGTCACGAATGATGCGAACTTTCTCTTCGGCCTCGTTAACAATGTCAGGGCCTAAGAGTGAACGTTCACCAGCTCCAGACCAATTGATTGGACTCCTGCACCTGCGGCCATATAGAGCCTCAAATGGTGCCATGCCTAGGCTTGCCTGGAAGCTGTTGTTGTAGGAGAATTCAGCATATGGAAGACATTCCTCCCATTTCATGCCAAAGGAGAGACCACATGCTCTGAGCATATCCTCGAGAATCTGATTGACTCTTTCGACTTGCCCTTGAGACTGAGGATGGTAGGCTGTGCTGAACAGAAGCTTGGTGCCCAAGGCTTCCTGAAAGCTTTTCCAGAAATGAGAAGTGAATATGCTTCCACGGTCTGAGCTTATTTCCAATGGAACACCATGAAGAGGAACAATCTTTGCTGTTTAGAGCTCTGCTAACTGGCTAGCTGATATTGTCTCTTTGACAGGAAAGAAGTGTGCTACCTTAGTGAGTCGATCAATGACAACGAAGATTGCATCGTTGCCCCTCTTGGACTTTGGGAAACCAGTGACGAAGTCCATTTCAATCATGTCCCACTTCCACTCAGGGATTTTCAGAGGTTGGAGAAGACCGGCTGTTTTCTGATGAACTGCCTTAACACGTTGACAAACGTCGCATTCAGAAACGTATTGAGCGATTTCACGTTTCATGCTAGGCCACCAATACAGTGTCTTGAGATCCTGGTACATCTTTGATGGAGGGATAATAACCCGGTAGGCCAACTCCAGGGTGTAACCCGGCCCAAGGGACACGGCGCAGGATCCGGCTAAGGATAACGAAACTTCTGGAAGGCCCAAAGTTTGTAGGCCTCGTAACCCGGATTGTGGGTTGCGGTAAGGAAAGCTAGGGTTTGTAAGCGATGTCCGAGTAGTATTCAGGGTGCACCTTGGAGGGCAAGTCAGGGGGGGGGGGGGTACGGTGCTTTATAAACCGACCCCTAAGTCTAGTTAAAAGGGATCCAAGAGTTCTAGCAATCTCGCCTAATATCGAGTATCCAGTGTAACACGCAATTTGAGTTATTATCTTGATATCGGAGACTCGGCGACTTGATTGCCGGCTACCAGATCAAAGTTCATCATCATGTTTTCCTCTCAGCTAAACCCTCTCCCAAACGCCTGTGTCGTCTTGCCCCAAGATCAGTTACCCCCGGTAACGTCTGCCGTGATTATCCCACGACAGTTGGCGCCCACCGTGGGGCCTGCGTCCAAAGGTGTTTACATCACGGGAGAAGCTCGGAAGAACATGGAGAATTTCGTCATCGGCGAGATCTACGTCGACCACAAAGGAGAAAAGATGGTGGACGATTCCGGCTGGGGGCCAGGGTCGGATCACTTCAAAATCCGGATCTACTGTGACGATCGGCCAGATCAACATCTTCATCGGTATGGTACGTACGTCTGATTTAAAAGGACAATATCATGTGCATACTACAGGAACTTCTAGCAGGGACAAAGATACATTAAAGCAAGCGGTAAACTCGGTTTCCTCAGCCGTTCCGGGATACCTGAGATGGGCCGAACAGGAGGTAACGTGGAGCAGAAGAGATCACCCGGAAAGAATAGAGCGCCCAGGAGTCTTGGCATTGGTAGTTGCACCACAGGTCAACGGTTACGAGTTGAAAAGGGTCCTAATGGACGGTGGAAGTAGCATTAATATCTTATATTGGGAAACCTTCTTACGCATGAGTCTCAAAGAGTCCCAGCTACAGAAAAGTTCAACGGTTTTTCATGGGATTGTGCCGGGTCACTCAGCGTCCCCCGAGGGAAAGATCACGTTGGAGGTTGCTTTCGGAGAATCAACGGACAATTATCGAGTTGAGTGGCTCACGTTCGAGGTGGTCAAATTGCGCAGTCCTTATCACGCGCTGTTCGGAAGACCGGCTTATGCTAAATTCATGGCTAGGCCGTGTTATGTGTATTTGCAGCTAAAAATTCCGGGTCCTAAGCAGACTTTCACCATACATGGAAGCCGGGATATAGCGGCCGAGTGCGACGAAGGAGATTCAGTGATGGCCGAACAAGCCTGCACAAAAGAGGAGCTCAAGTATTACCGGTCTCAAGTAGATCCGGATGATAGAACAGCACTGAAAAGGCCAAATACTGAGGACGAAAGAGCAAAATTCAAGGCAGCACAGGACACCAAGAAGATAGATTTTGTTGAAGGTGATTCCACTAAGCAATTTACTATAGGGTCTAACTTGGGAAGAGAGCAGGAGAAGGCACTTGTGGAGTTTATTCGTTCAAACGCGGACGTATTCGCCTGGACACCTAGCGACATGCCGGGTATCCCTACAGATTTGGCAGAGCACAGTTTGCACGTAGATCCCAAGTCCAGGCCTGTGAAGCAGGGTTTGAGGAAGATGAATGAGGAAAGAAGGAAAGCTATAGGTGAAGAAATTGCTCGGCTACTGACAGCCGGCTTTATCATGGAAGTATTTCACCCGGATTGGTTAGCAAATCCGGTTCTAGTGATGAAAAAGACCAACGAGTGGAGGATGTGCATCGATTTCACGAGTCTCAACAAGCATTGCCCAAAGGATCCGTTCGCACTACCAAGGATAGACCAGATCGTAGATGCAGTAGCTGGGAGTGACCTGCTATGCTTTCTGGACGCATATTCCGGGTACCATCAAATTAAGCACAAGAGGGAGGATTGGGAGAAGACATCATTTATAACCCCTTTTGGGGCCTTTTGTTACAAAACCATGACGTTTAGATTGAAGAACGCTGGCGCAACTTATCAACGGTGTATTCAGAAGTGATTCGAGGACCAAATTGGACGCAACGTCCACGCTTCTGTGGATGATGTGGTTGTGAAGACCAGGAAGGCGGAAACATTTATCGATGATCTAAAGAAAATGTTCAAGAACTTAAGAAGGTGCCAGATGAAGCTTAACTCGACAAAGTGCGTGTTTGGAGTTCCAGCCGGGAAATTACTCGGCTTTATCATCTCCGAGAGAGGAATTGAAGCAAACCCGGATAAAATCAAAGATATCCAAAATCTGAAAAAGCCGGAAAATTTGAAGCACGTTCAAAAACTCACGGGCTGCGTAGCAGCCTTGAGCCGATTTATCTCCAGACTCGGAGAAAAGGCAATACCATTGTACCGGCTCTTGAGGAAGTACGACAAATTCGTATGGGATCAGGAGGCAGATGAGGCGTTCGAGGCACTAAAAAAGCAGTTATCTGAAGCACCAGTACTAGCGGCCCCGAGTCCTAAAGAGCCTATGTTGCTATACATGGCAGCAGGCCCCCGAGCCGTCAGTGCAGTAGTGGTTGTGGAGTGTAAAGAGGATGGGAAAGGTTATCCAGTCCAGAGGCCGGTTTATTATGTCAGTGAAGTATTATCAGAGGCAAAGCAGCGTTATCCGCATTGGCAAAAGCTGGTTTTCGGGGTCTTCATGGCCAGCAGGAAACTGAAGCCGTACTTCCAGGAACACCCTATAACAGTAGTTAGCTCAATACCAATGTCGGATATCATCAGAAACTCGGATGCAACCGGAAGAATAGCCAAATGGGCGATAGAGATGGGGGATTATCACATCAGCTACGAGCCCAGGTCAGCAATCAAATCTCAGGCTTTGATCGATTTTGTTAATGATTGGACACACACAGGCATGGCCACCATAGTTCCAAATTCCGAGTCATGGATCATGCACTTCGATGGGTCAAAGCAATACGAGGGGTCAGGAGCTGGAGTGGTGCTAACATCACCCAAAGGAGACAAATTGAGTTATGTACTACAGATCCACTTTGACTGTTCCAACAACGTGGCCGAGTATGAGGCCCTATTGCACGGCTTAAAGGTAGCCAAGGAGATGAATATTAAGAGGATACGATGCTTTGGAGATTCGGACCTGGTGGTACAGCAGGTATCAGGAACTTGGGATAGAAAGGACGCAACTATGGCAGCATACCGCAGGGAGGTCGATAGGGTTGCAGGATGTTTTTCCGGGTATGAGTTGGAGCATATAGACAGGAGAAAGATGAGGCAGCAGACGCCCCGCTAGACTCGGCTCGCGCAGAGAGCCGGTTCCACCTAACGTTTTCCTGGACGAATTATGGCGACCATCAGTTAAAACCGAGTCTGAGGAGGAACTGGCAAGTAAAGACCCGGATATGGAGCTCGTGGCCACTATACACGCTATTTCCGAGTGGACAGAACCGTTTTTGGCCTACCTATCACGAGGCGAGTTACCACAACAGGAGGTGTTAGCAAGGCAAATTTTGCGGCGAGCAAAGGGGTATTCTATCATCAATGGGGAGTTATACAAGAGAAGTGCCACGGGAGTCTTTCTGCGCTACGTAGCACCAGAAGAAGGCCGACAGATTCTCAAGGAAATCCATGAAGGTGATTGCGGGCATCATGCGTCTACAAGATCCCTTGTGGCCAAAGCTTATCGACACGGATTTTTCTGGCTCACGGCTCTAGCAGATGCGGAACGATTAGTAGCAAGTTGTGACGGATGTCAAAGGTACGCTCGCCAAACCCACGTGCCGACTATGGAATTACGGACCATCCCGTTAACTTGGCCGTTCGCTGTCTGGGGTTTGGACATGGTTGGCCCCTTTCATATGTCACCTTGCAAAAAGACACACCTTTTAGTGGCTATTGATAAGTTTACCAAGTGGGTAGAGGTCATGCCAGTTACCAACTGTGAAGCAGCTACAGCAGTCAAGTTCCTGAAAAGAATAATCTACCGGTTCGGGTATCCTCACAGCATAATTACCGACAACGGAACCAACATGTCCCTGGGTGAGATGGAAAAGTTCTGTGGAAACAATGGAATCCGGCTTGATGTAGCATCAGTGGCTCATCCACAGGCCAATGGACAAGTGGAGAGGGCAAATCAAGAATTGCTTCACGGACTAAAACCACGACTGCGAGTTCCCTGTGTTAGGGCTGCTGGTGCGTGGGTCGAAGAGCTTCCTGCTGTGGTTTGGGGTATCAATACTACACCTAACAGGTCTACTCAGATGACGCCCTTCTTCATGGTCTATGGCGCGGAGGCAGTGCTACCGAGTGATATTATTCATGACTCACCACGAGTATCAGCGTACGTCGAAGTGGAGAATGAAAAGACCCGTCAAGACGCCGTGGATATGTTAGAAGAACAAAGGGAACAAGCCCTGGAAAGATCAGCCATATATCAGCAGGATTTACGAAGGTATCATAGCCGGCGTGAAAACCCGGGTTTTCCGGGAAGGAGACCTGGTTCTGCGCCTGGTACAGTCAAACGAAGGAAAACACAAGTTATCACCACCATGGGAAGGACCGTTTATCGTAAGCCGGAATTTGCATAATGGGTCATATTACTTGATAGATGCAAGGGAAGAGTCGAACACAGTTAATGACACCGCTCATACCACTTCATCTATGCAAGAAAGAGACAGACCATGGAACGTGGCTCAGCTACGTCCATATTATACTTAGCAAAAATTATGTTGGCATGTGGAATTGAACGATGTAACAGGCAGCAGGTTTTCAGACGCACTCTTTTCCTATCCAGGGTACCCTTGGGGACTGGACGGGTTTTTAATGAGGCGGCTTGCTGGCCTAATTTTTTCATATCAAGTAAAGAGGTGATTATCAAGAAAAGAGGTGATTATTGTCGTGTTCTGTACTCTCAGTATGATGCATATATTTAGGTCTTGGGGGCTGGTTGCTTGAATAGCACAGTTGCAAACTCAAAGTCCCGGCCATGATGCCTATGAGTTATAAGGGCTGATTACTTGCAAACGAGTACGGCTGCAATCTTATAACCGGACGAAGGAGCCAAATTTTCTTGACCATTCTTACTTAAGCTCGATGTGACTCGCAACAAAGTGGCATGATTTGTTCGCTTACGATTACAGTCAGCCATGACGCCCATTGGGACTTGCCTGACCCTGTCTTCTTATAGATGTAACAACATGGTATCCACGCGAAAGCCGGCTTACAGTATAAGATAGTCAAAAGGGTCATCTAAACCAAAAGTTATGCAGAGTACAAGGCTAATAACCGGAAACTCGACGATTATTAAGCATAACTTCAGGTCCTGTGTGAAACAACTCGGGGTTTTTTGTGGACTTAGCAGCAAACACTCCGTTCTCCTTGAAAGATCACATATCCTAGACTCGGAAATCCGGGTCCTGGAAACTCGGGATCTTAAGAGAGAAAAAATTGCTTAGTTGTTAAGGTTCAAAAAATCCAAGCATCCGAGTCTTGGGGACTTGGGGACTTAGAAGTAATCCCGCTTGTCAACACCCATGAAACCCGGAAACCGAGTCTCACGAAAGGAACAATAAAGAAAGTTTGATATCGAGAATAAAAAAAGTCGGATATCGAGAATAAAGAAAGTTGGATATCGAGAATAAAGAAAGTCGGATATCAAGATCACATGGGTTCAAAAGTAGATAAACATAAAAGCCAGAAGAGGCACAAGGTGTATTAGGAACTTAGAATGCATTACAACGATAAAGAGTATCAAAGGTGCACAGGCGCACCATTCAAAAGTAATTGTTTAAACGGCACATCAGGCCGACTGACGCATGAGAAGTGGCAGGTATTACTCGGCATTCTAAGCCGCAGCGTCCATCTTCGCCTTGCCTTTGCCATCACTTGTGGTAGCAGCAGCACCCGGGTCAGCAGTAATGCCGGCTCGCGCAGGTGGAGGGACGATGGGTGTAGAGGTAGCAGGCGCAGAGTCGGCTTCAGCCTTCTTCTTTGCAGCTTCCTCCCTAATCTTGGTAGCTTCTTCCTTCCATCGGGTAAGCATGTCGTATGGCTTGGGGCGATCTGCCTTAATAACCTTGTCACTAGCAACATATGCAGGAAGAATAGAATCGATCTCCAAACTGTCGGCGATCACACTGGCCGGGTGACGAACTTCTTTCTGAATAGCTTTGAAATTCTTTGGTGAGAACTTGGACCCGTCTTGATTGAATTCTGGAAACCCGCCCATCAGCTTGGCCGGCTCTAGCTTAGGGAAATAAGCTTTAGCCAGCGCAAGACCCCGGGTTACTCCAAACCGACAGGATGAGCGCTTCCAATGCCAAATCCACTCAGGAATGGTGGAGCAGACTTCCAGCAACTTTTTCATGTTACCAGGTCCAACACCCGGTAGTCGTAGTTCATCAAGAATCCATCCAACTCCGGCACTGAGCTGCCGGACAGTATCTTTAATGAGCTTCAGCTTGGCAGTATCATCCTCTTCCGGGATCGCATCATCCGGACCTGTTAAAAGTAAGAAAAGTAATGAACAAGGGGATCCGGCTATTCATCCAAAGGAAAATCCGGGTCTTAATTGCTAAAGTTCAAAGATCATACCAGTTGCTGCGCGGTAGGTATCGGCAATCTGCATAGAAAGTGTTGTTAGCCTGTCCTCAGCCAAGTGAGCCCTTTTCCTATACTTCCTTGTGATTTTTCCACTCCTACGAGCTTCAGCTTCAGCTGCTTCGCGAAGAGCTGTCTCCTTCACAATACGTTTGGCAGCCTTCGCCAGCTTCTTCTCAGATTGCGCAACGAAATCCTAGGTGGAAACACAAGGAAGGGTCAGTCGGATTTATTATGAAGTTCCAAGCAAATTAAACCAGTAATTCACTTGGAACTTGGGGACTATACAAGGATACAAGTGGTGTTACTCGAACTTACCTTGTGCTTTGTTATCAAAGCATCTAGAATATTCTCTTCATCGGCCTTTAAGGTGTAGAGGGCATCAAGCATTTGGGCGAACGTCATGTCCTCAGGGCGAACTCTAGAAGGGCCGGCAGATTGGTCTTCCGGCTGGGGAACTTTCCCGGTTCTTGGGGTCGAAACCCGGACCGTCTGAGTATCTGGGTTAGGAGAGCCCGTCTTCGTCTCCAAGATCTCAATATCTTCGTCCACTTCTTCAGAGGATTTTGGAGACACGGTTTCCTGTTGAGCCGGGTCATTGAAGGGGTCTTGTTCTTGGCCGTCTTCAGCTTCATTATCAACTGCAGCATCCGTGTTAATAGTCGGCCCCTCCGCCCCCTGCTTTTCTGCTTCTGTGATTTCGGGTCACTAGTGGTAGCTTGGGCGCTAATAGGAAAGAGGAAAAAGTGGTTAGCGATATAGATTGGTAGTTATCAGGTATAAAAGGATATCGAGCGATGGAGACTTACCCGGTGTTCACAGCGTAATCCGGCGGGAGTTCGCCGCTGGAGGCGGACGAGGTCGCCAAAGGCACCGATAGCGGCACCCGGAATTGCCCAGCGAGTGGGTGGCTAGGAGATGGGTGGCGCTGAGGAGATCTGGAGGGCTGAGGTGGAGGAGTGCTGGCTCGGTGAGCAGGTGAAGTGGAGATACCCGGGTTAAGGGGATCCTCGCCCGGGAAACTCCGGGTCACCCTGCGCTTAGCCGGGAGAGGATCCTTCAAGAATGATGAGTGTGACAATTGTTGATTAAGTTTACGCATGGTATCGAAGGAGTAAGGCTCAGAAGACATAAAGGAAAAAGGAACCTTTGCAACCACTCCTCTGGCCTTCCTCTTGGCCCCGACTGTGACCTCCTGATCGGATTCAGTGGCCTCCGGGTCTTCCTCTTCCCTTTCTTCTTCGTCTTCCAGCCCTGAAAATCGAGTATGTATCCGTGGGAAAAAGGTAAATGGTAGGAAAATAATGGAAGTAAAAGATAACATGAGATTCGGATAAGTACCTTCATCATCATCAGCCGGCTCGTCCTCTTCTTCCGGGTCTCTGGAGGGGGGGGGGAGGTTTCAACTCACCAGAAGGGATCATCAGCCTAAAATCAGAAAGATGAAAGTAAGAATTGGAAGTTGCATCAGGTCAAAGTGTGGAAAAAGGTTATGAGAATCGGATCTTACCACTGGAGCCGGGTTTTCGCGAGTGAATGGAGGTAACCCGGTAATGTTCTTTATCACCTCCAATTTTTCCGTCAAGAAACTCTTGATGGTTTTGTTGGTATCGCCGGTTGCAAAGTTCTTGATGGAGTATCGGAGCGCATCTGTGGTGTGCCCCGAATACTCGCACATCAACTTCGTACGGGTAGAGTTGGGCTGGATCCGAAAATCGACCCACGTCTTCAACAAGTTGAGCCCAAGAAGGCCTTGGGCCGAGAGGACAGCTAGCCTAGCTAGCAAAGGCTGGATGGCCTCCCTGTCCGACTCAGGGGCAAAGGCATTGAAAGACTCGGAGATATCTAGGAGACCCTCCAGTAAACCCGGCAATCTTCTCTCGCCGGGTAAGGAGGTGTCTCGGCAGTAGAAAAAGGAGAGTTGCCAATGCTTAACGTGAGAGTTTAAGTTAAGGGTTGGCATAGGGGAATTCTTGCAGCGCTGGATGGAAATCCCGCCGCAAGTCAAGAGCGCCCCGTCACCGCTTTCGCGGCACGGTTTGCATTGGAAAAGTTCTATGAAAAGAGTCAAATTTGGTTGAATGCACAAATAGGACTCGCAAAGGACGATGAAGTGGGTTATGTTCAATATAGATTTAGGCCCTATATCGAACACCCGGAGGCCGTAATGGTTGAGGACTTCCCGAAAGAAAGGGTGACCCGGAGGACGGAATCCCCGGGTCACGTGTTCTACGAAGCAGATTACCTCGTTGTCAGCGGGTGTGGGCCGGGTCTCGTCACCCGGTGCCCTCCAGTGGATGTCCTTCTGGGAAGGGAGGACTCCCAACTCGGCCAGCCCTTCTAGCTTGGCCTTCGTAGCTGTGGATCTCCCCCAGTTGGCGGATATGGTCTGGATTGTCTTTGCCTGAGCCGGCTGCTTTCCTTGTCTCTTAGGAGCCATGGGATCAACCTGCGAAACACGAGGAAAAAAGATGCAGGGAATGAGACTCAGACATATTGGGATATCCGAGTATATACTTGGGGTATCCAGAAGGTGTGAAAACTAAGAACTATCCGGGTACTGTGCCACGGAGTGAAGGTTGCGAATTATCCGGGTATCAAGTACAACTATGGAAATTATTGGTCACTTACGTACTGGAATGAGTTTGGGGAAGACGGATGGTTGCCCATGTGTCTACTGCAAGCAAAATAGCCGGAAAAGGAGGATTTTCCGGGTGTTAATGATATGCGCGGAAATTTGGATGAAATGGATCTAGATTGGAAAACTTGCGAACGATTCTATGGGGAAATTGGTGATTAATAACGATAGGAGGGTGGTGTGTGATCATCCAACAGGTTGTTGAAGGAGTTGGCGAGCATTTAAACCATCTAATTCGGTGTGACGGGAAACACGGTCTGCGGATTGACCTAGATCCAATCTAGACTGAATCGAAAAAAATCGCGGGGCTAGATTGACGAATACTTACTGGAAGAAATTGGAATGTGGCCTGGCGGCGGCCGGTGTCGTGATCTAGATCCCTCCTTGCAGCTCTTGATGAGCGGAACGCAGGTGCGGTGGTGGAGTTTGGCGGCGGCGCGGAGCGATTCATGGTTGGATGTAACTGGCGGCGGCCTTGTTACGGCGGCGTGCTCGGGATTCTCGAGGTGTTGCGGGGCGCAGGGAGTGAGGGAGCCAATGAAAGATTGGAGTGATGTGTGGAAGTCCAAGTTACCCTCTGGGCTCTATTTATAAGGTGTGGGCGGATACACCTATCCCGACGGGCGGAATCCGGAAGATTTGGGGTGATGGCTATCCGCGCGGATTTTACGAGATATGCTTCACATGACCGAGCAAGATATCCGGACGAAAAAGAGAAGGGGATCCTCTCCATGGTATCGGGATCAATTATCGAGTAAAGTATAGAGTTTTGGCATTTTTATCAAGGTTTAGACCCGGAAAGTTAAGCAGAGAGTCTGGAGAAAAGTCGGGTTACTATATGGCCACCATGGAGTTAGGCCTAGCTATATATCAAAGCACCTTAACCCGGCCTCCATACACTTGTGTGTTTGATATTTTGCAGGGAATAGCCAGTGCTTCAAGGAAGGATCCGTGAAGCCCAAGCTATTCTGGGGACTACTGATGGAGGGATAATAACCCGGTAGGCCAACTCCAGGGTGTAACCCGGCCCAAGGGACACGGCACAGGATCCGGCTAAGGATAACGAAACTTCTGGAAGGCCCAAAGTTTGTAGGCCTCGTAACCCGGATTATGGGTTGTGGTAAGGAAAGCTAGGGTTTGTAAGCGATGTCCGGGTAGGATTCAGGGTGCGCCTTGGAGGGCAAGTCGGGGGGGGGGGGGTACGGTGCTTTATAAACCGACCCCTAAGTCTAGTTAAAAGGGATCAAAGAGTTCTAGCAATCTCGCCTAATATCGAGTATCCAGTGTAACACGCAATTTGAGTTATTATCTTGAGATCGGAGACTCGGCGACTTGATTGCCGGCTACCAGATCAAAGTTCATCATCATGTTTTCCTCTGAGCTAAACCCTCTCCCAAACGCCTGTGTCGTCTTGCCCCAAGATCAGTTACCCCCGGTAACGTCTGCCGTGATTATCCCACGACAATCTTTGTACTTCCAGGGTGTATGGAGAGAGGAGTTTCATGAGCCTCCTTGAGAATGACATCTTTCAGACTTTGAGTTTGAGGAACTGCAATGTCCTTCGAAGAACACAGTTCCCTTGTCATCAATTGAGAAGGACTTAAATTTCTCATTGCATGCTTTGATGTGTTCTACAATCTTCTTGATTTCAGCATCACGAAGTTGTTCAGAACGAATCTTTTCCTCGAGAGTTGGAGTGGCTGTCAAGTTCGCAAGATAGCCTTGAGGAACAAGACCAAGATTGAACTGCTGGAATTCCTCATGAAGAGGAGGTTGGCTTTCCATGATCATGAGATTATTGCAATACGACTTGCGACTGAGAGCATCGGCCATAACATTGGCCTTGCCTGGAGTGTAAGAAATGGTAAGATCAAAGTCTTTGATCTTTTCAATCCATCTCCTTTGTCTGAGGTTTAGATCTGGTTGAGTGAAGATGTACTTCAGACTCTTATGATCGGAAAAGATTTCAGTGCGATTACCCAACAAGTATTGTCTCCATTTCTTGAGGGCAAACACAACTGCTGCAAGTTCAAGGTCATGAGTGGGGTAATTGAGCTCATGTGTGTTCAACTGACGTGAAGCATAAGCCACAACTTGACGTTCTTGCATAAGAACTGCACCTAGACCTTGGAGAGAAGCATCACAGAATATTTGGAAAGGTTTGGAAGGATCTGGGCCAACCAGAACTGGTGTAGAAGTGAGTTTAGTCTTCAGGAGATTGAAACTTTCATCACATTGTGGAGACCAGACGAACTTCTTGTCCTTCTTTGTGAGGTCAGTGAGAGGTTTGGAAATCTTTGAGAAGTTTGGGATGAAACGACGGCAATAGCTAGCCAAGCCAAGAAAACTTCTTACTTGCTTCACCGTCTTTGGAGGTTTCCAATCAACAATTGCTTTAACCTTTTCTGGATCAATGGCTATACCCTTTGCAGAGATGACATGACCAAGGTAAGCAACTTCTAAAATCCAGAACTCACATTTGGAGAACTTGGCATAGAGACGATGCTCGCGAAGCTTCATGAGAGTGAGACGAAGATGTTCTTCATGCTCTTCCTCGGATTTTGAGTAGACAAGAATGTCATCAAGATATACCACAACGAACTTGTCGAGGTATTCATGGAAGACAGAATTCATGAGTCGAGAGAAGGTCGCCGGTGCATTGGTGAGACCAAAGGACATGACGGTGAATTCATATAGACCGTAGCGAGTGGTGAAGGCTGTCTTTGGAATATCCTCTTTTCTGATCTTTATTTGATGGTAACCCATTCTAAAGTCCAACTTGGAGAATATTGAGGCTCCAGCAAGTTGATCAAAAAGATCATCGATACGAGGAATTGGATACTTGTTTTTGATGGTTTTCTCGTTAAGAGGACGATAGTCAACAACGCGTCTCTTTGTGTGATCCTTCTTCGCAACGAACAGAGTTGGGCAACCCCAAGCCGAGGAACTAGGTTGAATGTAACCTTTTTCCATGTACATATCAATTTGTTCCTTCAACAACTTCAGCTCGTGAGTTCCTATCTTGTAAGGATGCTTAGAGATTGGAGCAGTACCTGGTTCAACTTCGATCACGAACTCAACAGCTCTGTCCGGAGGCATTCCTGGCAACTCTTCTGGGAAGTCGCAAACCACTGGAACATTTTCAAGTGAAGGTAGAGGTTTTGCATTGAGGGTGCATAACTGAATGGAACTTGATTCACGTGGAGAATAGATTATCTGGCCAGAAGGGTGGGACAGAGTTATTGACTTTTGAGCACAGTCAATCCTTGCTTTATTGGCCTTCAGCCAATCCATACCAAGAATGACATCAATGTCAGAATTGCCAAGCAGTATGAGAGAAGCAAGGAATATGTGGCCTCCAATTAGAATTTGATTTTTGTGACTAATCTTGGACGTTTGCATAGTTTCTCCAGGGGAGTTGACCACTCGCGGGGAACCCAAACCAACAAAAGGGAGTTTAATTGCTGTCGCAAAGATCTTTGACACGAAAGAATGTGATGCTCCGGTATCAAACAACACTTTAGCTGGATTAGAGTTTACGGGAAATGTACCGAGAACGACGTCAGGAGCTTCCTCAGCTTTGTCGATCTTGACATGATTCACCCTTGCGGTCCTCCCGACAGGCCTGTTGTTGGAGTTGAAGGCCTTAGGCGGGGGAGCGCGCACCATTGCCTGGTTTGTGTTAGGACGAGGTGGTGGTGGAGGTAGCTGCCTCTGCGTGCACTTGTTGGCGTAGTTCCCCGTCTGCTTGCACTTGTAGCATGTGACGACACGAGGGGGCCCTGGCCTTGGCTGCCCCATCGAAGCCCTTGGATCATGCATCTGAGCAGGGTTGGGTGGGCGGGGAGCGAAGCCTGGAGAAGTTTGGGCATATGGAGCCCGAGTGACAACACCATTTGGTACCCATATGCGGCGCTTCTGCGGAGGGGTGGTCATGTTGGAGGAGGAACCACCCTCACGCGAGTGCTTGCGAGACTCCTCGAACGCCTTGCGCCCATTTTCTTCATTGAGCGCGGTGTTAACGAGATCCTCGGAGCTGTTGGCCTTGATATTGGTGAGGGCATACTTGAGTTCCGGGTTAAAACCTCTGCGGAACCTTGCCATCTTCTTAGCTTCAGTGGACACCTCATCTCCAGCGTACCGAGCGAGGCGATTGAACTCACTCTAATACCCGATGACGTCCAACTTGCCCTGCTTGAGAGAGCAAAACTCTTCACGCATCCTTTCCATGAGACCATCTGGAATGTGGTGCTTCAGGAAGGCTTCCTTGAAACAATCCCACGTGACTGGCATCCCAGTTCTCATGGCCTGGAAGTTTTCCCACCAAGTAGCTGCCTGACCCTTCAGCAGATAGGATGCATACTTGACCTTGTCTTCTTCAGCTACGTGTGCAATCTCCAGAGCCTTGGCTATCTCACGGATCCAGTCATCAGCGTCCAGAGGTTCGCGTGTGGCCACGAAAGCTCTTGGGCCCAGACTGAGAAACTCCTTGATGCTGACTCGTGGAGATGTCTGGTTGATGTGCTGATTAGCAAGAAACTGGGCCATCTGCGTCATGACTTGGGTCATCTGAGTCAACAGCTCCGCGATTGGCGGTGGCTCAGGCGTGTTGTTCCTTGTTGGCGGCATCCTGAATGGAAATGCATTTTAGCACAACAATAGAAAAGGATAGACTTGGCAACCGAAAGAGAGATTATTCCGACGCATGAATAGATAACCAACAGGTACATCATCACATGTTCAAATACATCAGAATATCCAACACACCATAAATGGTTCGAATGCCAAAGGATAACTAAACATAGCTAAGAATGGATACATCGGTACTCCCATGCTCATCACGCAGGACGGCGGCTAGGAGTACGGCGAGAGGTACGGTGAGGAGCACGCCCACGAAAGTAGGTGGAACGACGATCTATGTAGATATGACGTGGTCTGAGACCGACTCTAGGCGGGGTGAAGTACATAGCGTCGACTCCCTGTGCTCCAAAGCGTGGAATCCCAGTGTAACCAGCACCAAGGTTAAGGAGTGGACCTCTGATCGGCTCGTAACCTCCAGCATCTGGCAGACGACGCCCAACTGGCTGATCGAAACATGCAAAGCGCTCGTCTCCAACAAAGTATGTGGTGTAAGTCGCCAGACGAGTCAAAGCAAGGTAAAGCTGCTCTCTGACTGAAACCAACTCCTGAGATAGTGTGCGGGCAACTGCGTCACTGTGCCTCACAAACTGAGCGGTGGTGTGCAGCCTGGAGTTATCATGCTCGTAAACATCCAAGTTGTCGTAGAGAGTGAAGTGAGCTCCCTCCGAAGTGATGTAACCACGGGGGATGTGGCGATGGATAGAATCGTCAAATCCCCAGTAGTCAGCACGAAGGACGGTGAGGCTCACATAAGCTGCCTGCTGCACAGCCATATCCACTGTGGAACCCACTGCCTCGTAGTGGTGGACTACGCTCATGCCATCATCTGACAGAATGTAGACGATAGCCTGGTAGTAGGTATGCTCAAACTCTCGCTGCTGCTCGTAGACCTGGTACTCTGGTGCCCAACGGAACCCCAGAAAGTGACCATGTCTCTCAGCATCTCCGGGTAACCGGCAGTGCTCTCGCAACGAGTCATACGAACCACCTGCGGGTAGAACCTGAGATCCATCTGCAGATGATCGGGGAAGCTTTGATTAGGCGTCGGTAGAAGAACTGAAGTGGCAAGCAACAACAAGGTTTCAACGGACGAAAAGGATGTTTGAGAAGAACAGGATATCGAAGCAACATTTGGGAAACATTAGACCAAACACTCCTGAGGTACTACGGAAAAACCCATCCGGGCTTCTAAAGGATAAATATCTACTGCTTAAGGAATAAAGGATCTGCTTCCGGGGCTTATGTGCCTCCGTTCTCAATCGTGAGTAGGCAACATGATAAATCATGTCACAACCACCTCCATTCCTATGGTCTAGTAGATATAACCATCCTAGAGAAACCAGGATACGTGAAATCCTAACTTGAAGGTTTAGATGAGAAGAGAAAACAACGTTGCACTTCCTTACCAGAAAAAGGGAGGGTGGGTGGGGAAAGAAATAAAAGAACAGAATTCCTACTCTCACGTTTCATTTTTCCTATATAGCTACAAAATAGTTTCTAGACTCAATTGCGACCAGTAAAAGGGATCCTACAGGCAGACAGGCTCTGATACCATTTGTCGCACCCGGACTTCTAGAGGATACTCACAGCCCGCTAAACAGTAGATAATTGGCTTACCGGGCTTACCGGCACCCGCATCTCAATATGAGTAGGCCAACACGTAAACGTGTGACAACCAACCTCTACTATTCATCGTCTGCGTAAACCATCCCATAGAAATCCGACTACTTCCATTGGCGTACTTCATAACATACACACATGGTACGTCAACGGCATTTGAACAAGTGATATCACAACAAATATCTAAGACACAAAGAAATAGAAATAAGTGGCAAATAGCTCTCACTAGATTAGAGATAGCAAATACAGTCATGCAGAGGACACATGTCCCAGAAAGTCATCATTACATCACAGCGGAAGCATCCAAAGTGTCTGAGTACAGACAAGATCCAAATAGGCCTAAGAGGCCGGAAACGAAGAGACGGAGCCCATCCACGAAGTCTCGGATCCTGCCCGGGTCCGCTATCTACTAGTCAGCAGCCTCGTCATACTCCACGTAGTAGCCACCATGGGGATCCTCGGAATCGTAGTCTGCAGAACACGCAGCCCCAAAGGGGTCAGTACAGACGAGTACTGGCAAGCAAGACGCACAAGATACCAAAGTGTACCCGGCAACACCAAGTACGGATGCTTTGGGTTCAACGGAAGATAGGTGATATAAAGATGCGGCAGCGGGCTGCTCTAACCAACTACAGAGACACGCTACAACATCCGGCTAAGAGAAAGGGATAAGATAGCGTATCGGAACCAACTACCACTAACCTCAAACAAACCCATCCTGGATCTCGCCCCTTATCCAAAGAAGCAATCGAGGATAACCCACAAAGTTGGATTAATGAAGGTTCAAGTTATTGTGTCAATAAGCCTATTACTAGTCAACTTATTATTGATTAGGTGTAAGTTGTCTAATCCTTGTTAGCCAGCCCTATCACCAAGTCATCCATAACCGCGGACAACACGGCTTCTCGAGAAGATTTAACCCTGCAGGGGTGCACCAATTTGGCCGTACACGTAAGAATATCCCGCCAGACGGGGGATCAACCCACCAAGAGAGGTACTCAACACAACCCAACTCTTCTTCGCATCAAGCCCAAAGAACCATGTGCTGTGCGTGCACGGCTAATCGAACCCCCACGAAGAAAAGGGGGACCCTCATAGCACTGGAAGACCACGCCGCCCTAAATGCCGACTACAAAAGTTCCACCCTGGCGCCAAGGGTTCATACCTGCATATGCGTGCATCAAATGGAAAGCCCGAACTAAGTGTGGCGATTTGGACGAGATGCGAATCGAATCAGAGTTGCGGGGGGCGCCCATACACGCTTCCCACATGCGGTTAGCGCACTCAACATGGATCCAGAGGACAAGAACTTTTCCTGAGTTCGACACTAGCAGGCCTCAAAACCATACCGGCCTCCTGCCGGTGCCTTATCATCAAATTAGCATTACCTCAAACATTAACATGTTGTTGTTTAAACATCGAGCCCCCAGAAGAGAATAAATATGGTAACAGAAATAACGGACATCAGACTCGAGCATAAACAACCCTAAGCATGCTAGTAAGACACAGGCAACAAGCAACAGGGTATAGGTGTGGAGGATAGGCTATATCAGGGTTACAAGATAACATGTGATAGGATCGGAACACAAGCAACGAATCTTAGGGCTAGCAGAATAGACAACGGAAAGTATCGGTATCCAGTGTGGAAAGGACACAATGGTTCATGTGAGTGAATACTTGCCTGCGAACTCAGTAGCCTGGTACTGGGCTAACTCCTCTGAAGTAGTGTTGTAAACCTCGTCTGTCTCAACGTCATCGTCTATTCGAGAAGAAGCAAACAAACAACGCAGAGAGACAAACAATCAATAACATGGCATAATGCACAATCATGGGATGATGCATGGCAATTTAATTGATGCATCAAGATAAGCTAGTTGACATGGTAACATAATAAAATGGACCTATATGCAATTTGGATTGCATATGGAAAGCCCATGAATCAAGGTTGGATTAAATGATCTACAAATAACCATCATGTGAAAGTCGATTAGAATGATGCATGGATGAGGAAAACAATGAGAAAACAACAATAGCTTCAATTTGAAAAGGTGTTTACCAAGTTTGGAAATTTATTTATTAAGTTATGAAATTTGGCTTCTTAAATGAGTTACACAAACATTTATTGTTTTCACCCATTTTAATTGTTCAAAATAGGTAACAAAATTCATATTCGGAAAGAACACCAAATTTTAGGTGGAATACCTATTTCATTTGTTGACAAATGATTTAAGATGAATTAATTATGAATTAAACAAGTTTAAACAAGATTTAAATGAATTTAATTCAAGTAGGAATTTTTTTGAATTTTTATTTGTTAAAAACATTAAATAAAATTCATAATTGAAAAGATTATACTTTTCTGGTTTGAAAACATGTTTTATATGTTCAAAAAGAAATTAGTTTGACCAAGTTACGAATTTAGCAATTTTAAATGATTTAAACAAGATTTAAATTATTTAACCAATTTTAATTATTCAAAACAGGAAACAAAGTTTATATTTAGAAAGCTTGTTCAATTTTGCATGGAAAACATATTTTATATGTGCCATTTGAATTAGTTATGAATTTATCCAAATTTGAAAGAGTTGTTTGAATTTGAATTTTTGAAACCATTTTAAAGGTTCAAAACAGTATACAAATGGTTTAAACATGTAGAGAATTTAATTTGGTATAGAAAACATATTTTATTTGTTGAATTTGGAATTTTTATGCCCAAGTTATGAATTTTGCAAAATTAAATGAATTAAACAAGGATTTGAATTTTGGTTCAAAATTCAAATGAAAAAACAAGTGAAAACAAATGCAATGCTTATGATGACATGATGCAAAACATAAATTAACAAGGAGCAAACATTCTAATGGTGTTTTTCATACTTGGGATGTTACAGTTGATGACGACCTCCGTTCCCTCGTTCCAGCGGGGCGCGGAAGTAGAGGATCCCTCGGAACTCCAGCAGCACGACGGCGTGGTGTGGTGGAGAAAACATTGCTCAGGGCTTCGCCAAGCGCACGAACAAGTAGTGGAGCAGCGGCAGGAGGGAGGAAGAGATGACACAAGTGTGTCTGTGTGTGTGAGAGGGAGCTTCCACCCCTCCTTATATAGGAGGGGATGGCAGCCACGAATTTTTGGGTGTCTCCACCTCTCCCTCATCATGTGAGTGGAGTCTCCACTCAACCCACTCATTCTTCCATTAATTCCCACTCAAAATCCCAAGGGTTTTCTTTAATAAATAAATAAAACAATTTTATTTCTTTATTTTAATATTTGTTAATTCCATTAACAAACATTAACACATAACCCCTTGAGTTAGTTGTTAAATCTATTAACAACCATTTGATAAGAATCCCCTTGAACTATTTCAAAATTACCCGAAACAATTCCGGTGACTATTTCATTATTCCCCGAAACAATTTCGGTGCTGTCCAAACTTTTCTCCGATATTCCGTATCCTCTCAAACGCGTCATCAAACCTTAAGTGTGTCACCCTACGGTTCGCAAATAATATAGGCATGATCGAGACTCCTCTGCGATCAATAATCAACAGCGGGATCTGGAAATCCGTGATGACTCCTATATATTCAACGATGACTCTCGTGATCGTGTGAACCATAAACGTCGTGAACTATTCCCTTTGTCTCGCGATATTTTACTTGTCCGAGATTCAATCATTGGTATCAACCATACCTTGTTCAATATCGTTACCGACAAGTACTCTTTTCTCGTTCCCGTGATATAACATCCTTGTGATCATATCACGTGCTTGCAAGCGGTTTCGATGTGATATCACCGAGAGGTCCCAGAGTATATCTCTCCGTCATTTTGGATGGACAAATCCCACTCTTGATCCATGAGCGTCAACTAATACTTTCCGAATACCTAACGGAACCTTTATAGTCACCCTGTTACAGTGTGACGTTTGATGACATCAAAGCACCCTTCCGGTATCAGTAATTGACATGATCTCATGGTCTAAGGAATAAGTTACTTCGTACGCAAGATATAACAATACAAACTAAATGACTTGATCGTATTGTTATCTTGATATTTGGTATGTGTTCATCATATCATTCTTCTAATGATATGACCTCATTATTAACAACATCCAATGTTCATGATCAGGAAACCGTGACCATCTATTAATCAACGAGCTAATAAAAAGAGAGGCTTCACTAGGAACGAATGTTTGATTATTAAACACAGATGTATCAACGTTTCCGGTTAATACAATTCTAGCATGATAAATAAAAATTTATCATAAACAAGGAATAAGATAATAACCACTTTTATTATTGCCTCTCGGGCATATTCCCTTCAGTCTCCCACTTGCACTAGAGTCAATAATCTAGTCTGTAAGCACTTAACACATATGGCGTTCCAGTGTTATTACCATGCTTCGCATGTGGTAAACATAATCAAAAAGATCTGAACTATTCAGGTCCTATTGTATTTGCATGTTCTTTGCGTCTACACGCATCACTCATTCTCGAATGAGATGGCTTTGTATATATTTGATCAACCGGTGAAACCTTAATTCCTCAGCTTAAACCAACGTTACTAACTTTGTGAAAATGTAGCTTCATAGTGTCAGCATTCTTGGAAATTCACCAAGTTTAATGAAGAACTCCTTGACACAAAATACTATTATTATTTTGTTGTCAACACAACGATATACTTAGCCTTTGTTGTAGTATCCATCACAATACTTTAATTTTGAAACACTTTCAAATCCAGCATGGAACTTTCTTCCAGTCTATTGTGCTACCCTTCATCACATATTTTAATTGAGATAAAATTATTTGATATATGACAAGACTATTAGTGTAACATATTACAACAAATAGTTTGTCATTACAATATAGGAAAACACATCCAAATCATTTCTAAAATGACACAAGGATCTCTCCCACTGTTGTCTAATCATCATATGAATCATCCTGCTATAACATTTTATAGCATAGGACTCATCTGGTTGTGTAAATAGCATGGAAACATGACTTAGAAATCTCAATTTCAATGATGCTCATCATGTGTCAAAACACTTGAATCTTGCTCAATTATTTTTCATGTGAGAAGAACTCCTTCTTATCATTTCGATATTGACTTACTTCAATATTTCATCTATGTAATTTGGCTCAACCATATTAGGCGTTTTAATCCATCTCTTATAGATATCGATGCCCAATATCTTCTAAGCCTTTCATCAATGTGAAAATCTTAACCGTGTTAATTTAAAATTACATATTTTCCAATCATCCATATGTCATCTACATAAAGTATTGGAAATATGCCATAGCGCTCCCACTTAATTTCTGGTAATTCTACAAGCATCTTTATCGTTCATGATGGAATCAAACTCTTTTGATAACTTCATTAAGGTAAATATTTCAACTTCGTTATGCTCACTTAAACCATTAAAGTTTTCATACCTTTCTAGCAACCTTTTGAATTTTACAAAACTCTCAGACTGTGTCAAGTACACATCTTTGATAAAACTTCCTCCAGAGGAGAGTTGGTTTTGTTATTCAACTGCCATATCATAATATGTAACTTTTGCTAGAACTATCCGCAAAGACTAAAACATCACAACGGAAGATCAAAATCTTGTAGTAGTCAACTCTTTGAACTTCGTCGAAAACAACTTTTTGATAAGTACAACTTTCAAAGGATGTAAAAATCCATGTCTTTGTCGCTATATAGATCCTTTTGCTATCATTAGGCATCATGCCTATCGAAAGGACTACCAAGTAACATTCTTGATATTCATACAAGGATACTATGGCGGATATAATGACTCATAGTCAATTTTACGAAGTCAGGGCCCATCATTTGCTTCCTTTATAAGGTCCAGGTCCTTTTGTTGTCACAACAACACTTTACTCTTAAACCACAAGTTGGTCTAAGTACAAAGTTTTAGGACTTTTGTGGTTCAGTTCGCAGACTCATTTGAAGTATCTACAACATTTGTAGTGTATTCTACTTTCTCAAAATAGGAAACCCCGGAACAACTTCCAGTGCTGCGCTACTCTTGACATGAGAACGAAGATTCTCTAATCTCGTTGAGTTTGTACTATGCTCCCACTCACTTATTTCGCAAGAACTACTTTCTCGAGAAATCAACCCTTTCTGACAAACAACGGTTGTCTTTTGGTTCGGTGATAGGAGAAATACCCAATGATTTATTTTGGATAACCTTATAAACATATATTTATCCTATTTTGGTTGTAAACATTTTACACATCCTATGCATACCAAAACTTAAGAAAGTGACAATTCGGGTCACTACCCAAAACATATCTTATATGTTGTCAATTTCAACGGATCATGATGGTGCTATTTTCAGTGGAAAAACGGTTGTCACTAATGTATAAACTACAAAATTATAATGGCATTTTTATTAATCTTACAATGTCAAACAAGGTTTGATTTTGTCTCTCGAACACTCCAAACTAATGTGGGGTAATTCGAGTAATATAAGTTGTAGAACAATTCTGCAACTTCTCAGATGTTTTGCTAAACTTGTAACTCAAACTTTATCTTTTATGATCCAATCATAAATAATTGATTATCTTGTTACAATGATTTTTACTTCATATTAACAACCATTTGAACCAATTCAAAATGTCAAACTCCGTTCTCTTTAAATAGATATACTCACATATCTACTCAAATCATTGACATAATTTTATGAAGAAAAAATTAATCCACCATACATGACTACACATAATGGATTATATACATCAATATGTATAATCTCCACTAAATTAGCCGTCCATTCTACTTTGGCCTAAGAATGGAATTCTAGTCATCTTTTGGAAGAGGTCTCACAAGCGTCAATTTATTCAAAACAAAATGACTCCGGAAGTCCATCAATATGGAGTTCCTTCATGTTTTCTTTTCCGATATGAACTAAAATGGTGGTGTCACAATTTAAGTGAAACTCTTTTACGTCTTGAAACGTTTAGCATTTAGTCTTATAGATGTTTACTTTACCAACATGATTTCTATTAACATATCCCTCAATCATGGAATATGGTCATCTTTTGAACAATCTCATTTGTTCTCACAAAAGACTAGAACAAAATAACAACTTATTAAGTTCTTAAAATAAATCTTGAATGTTTTGTTTGATATGACAATGAACACAATAACACTTCATTTGTGTTCTTGTCATAATCGATTCCACATCTATTATTAGTTCCTTTTAGGCCCTTGTATTTCTTGCATTGCGTTGCTTTGTATGACAACTCATACCAAC
Source organism: Alopecurus myosuroides (assembly GCA_028641055.1). NCBI lineage: Eukaryota > Viridiplantae > Streptophyta > Magnoliopsida > Poales > Poaceae > Alopecurus > Alopecurus myosuroides. Next base: position 540,718,766 of record CM054057.1, read on the forward strand.
CAATGCGGTATCAAAATACCCAAAAATACTTTGTTAACTAGTAATACATCTATAACTTGTATATCAAGCATATACTCCTGAGCTAGACTTTTCCAGTTATCTTCTTTTTCTTCCATATATCTTTTTGTAATTCTACTTTCAGTATTCCCTTTCCTTTATAGAAGAATCATTCAACATCAAACAATGCTAGTCGTACTAGTTCATTTTCTTTGGCATGTTAGTCATATACTATCACCCATTGAGTCATACTTTGAGTTTGATTATTCTACTAGTATCACCATATTAATAGTATTCTTCTAGATTCCACTCTTAGCAATCTCCAAGTAAGGTAAACGACTTTACCCATACTTATAATCCATCCCATCATAACAATTTTATGATTAAGCTATATAGCTCGAAGGAAGGAATTTAGAGGATAATTTTTAGCGCCGAACTTCTTGGCATATTCAAACGCCTAGCGTCTTCAATCATTGCATATATTCAGATAATATAAGCAAACATTGTCACGCTAAATTATACTCAGTCATGTTGCCACAAATAAGTTTCTAGATATCATTATATCTTTCACTTGATTGTTTCTGAAAACAACTCCTTTCAGTTCCTAAATCACCTTGATCAACACACCATTCTTTTGAAGATAAAGTAATATGGAAGCAACCATGACTCCAGATTCTATGTAGGAATTGGTTGCTCTTTAGATCAATCAATCATTAACCATATGGAGCTAGGTAGGAAATACCAAAAATCTACAATAGGACTCATTTTTAAATTTCATTGATACGATACCAATCTTAAATGGTTTTACCAGATCAAAACAGTTATATCTCAATTAACAATCTAAGTGTAAGGTAGTTTTGTGAATGCCAATGAATACTACAATTTGTGCAAATTCACTTTGATTGGTTGTTAATGATAAATAAGTTCGAGAAAATTCAAAATTAAAACATGAACTCCCACTCAAAAACAACATCCCTCTTAGTCGTCTTTAGTGATTACACGAACCAAATTCACTACACCAAAACCGATCATCACGTGAGATGATGTAGCTTCAAAGGCGAACATCGACATGTTCATCATATCATCCATATGACTCATGCTTTACCTTTCCGTTACGTGTTCCGAGGCCATGTCTGTACATGCTAGGCTCGCCAAGTAGAATCGTAGTATTGCGTGTGTTTCAAGGCCATGTCTGTACATGCTAGGCTTGAAAACACCTGTTGTATGCGAACGTTGAGTCTGTCACACCCGATCATCACGTGGTGTCTCGAAACGACGAACTTTCTTAACGGAGCATACTTAAGGAAGAACACATTATTATCTTGATATTAAGTGAGAGGGATATCTTAAGCAAAACAAGATGCATAAAGGATTATCACAGACATCATATGTAAGGATAACGTGATACGATATGGTCCTCCTTGCACTTGATCTCCATCATGTGCATCATGGTATGATCTCCATCATTCCACCGGCGTGGTACCAAGTACCATGGCATCCCAATCTTGATTGTCCATCAATAATAAGACAATCATATGGATACCTTCCGGTATATCAATAATTTACCAAATAGATCATCTCATAATCATATTTGTAAGATTGACCATATCACATCACATGCCCAGCAAAAACTAGTTAGACACTTCTTGCATATTTTACGTGGCTTAGGGCTTTCGAGGATAGAACCGTTCATACCTACGAACATCAACCACAACGTTGATAAACACATTTTTAACAACCCTTCGTAGATTAGATCTTAACTACAGTAGGAGAAACAAAGAACCGCAAGCCACTTATGCAATACAAGTTGCATGTCAGTTGTGGAACAAGTCTCATGTACGTGGACATGTAAGGTTAGTCCGGGCCGCTTCATCCCACTATGCCACTAAGATCATAAAATAATCAAGTATGTAATAGCATGATCATAACCGCCCACATACACCTATGTGTTCTACCCGTACAAAACATCTACGCACAGATCCGGCTCTAATACCACTGTAGGGGTCGTAGCATAGAAAAAAAATTCCTACGCGAGAGACACCAGAAAATTCCTACGCGAGAGAACACATACTCTCAAAGACACAAAGCGTTTAGAGATCAAATCTCGTTGTTGGCGTAGTCGTACTCACACCGATCCCGATAGCGAGAAGATGTGCACCGCAATCCGGCGGTGCCTCCATGATCGGTCACACGTACGGTTGATGACGACCTCCGTTCCCTCGTTCCAGTGGGGCGCGGAAGTAGAGGATCCCTCGGAACTCCAGCAGCACGACGGCATGGTGTGGTGGAGAAAACATTGCTCAGGGCTTCGCCAAGCGCACGAACAAGTACTGGAGCAGCGGCAGGAGGGAGGAAGAGATGACACAAGTGTGTCTGTGTGTGTGAGAGGGAGCTTCCACCCCTCCTTATATAGGAGGGGATGGCATCCACGAATTTTTGGGTGTCTCCACCTCTCCTTCATCATGTGAGTGGAGTCTCCACTCAACCCACTCATTCTTCCATTAATTCCAACTCAAAATCCCAAGGGTTTTCTTTAAAAAATAAATAAAACAATTTTATTTCTTTATTTTAATGTTTGTTACTTCCATTAACAAACATTAACATATAACCCCTTGAGTTAGTTGTTAAATCTATTAACAACCATTTGATAATAATCCCCTTGAACTATTTCAAAATTACCCGAAACAATTCCGGTGACTATTTCATTATCCCCCGAAACAATTTTGGTGTTGTCCAAACTTTTCTCCGATATTCAGTATCCTCTCAAACGCTTCATCAAACCTTAATTGTGTCACCCTACGGTTCGCGAATAATATAGACATGATCGAGACTCCTCTCCGATCAATAATCAACAGCGGGATCTGGAAATCCGTGATGACTCCTATTATTCAACGATGACTCTCGTGATCGTGTGAACCATCAACGTCGTGAACTATTCCATTTGTCTCGCGGTATTTTACTTGTCCGAGATTCGATCATTGGTATCAACCATACCTTGTTCAATCTCGTTACCGACAAGTACTCTTTTCTCGTTCCCGTGATATAACATCCTTGTGATCATATCACGTGCTTGCAAGCGGTTTCGATGTGATATCACCGAGAGGGCCCAGAGTATATCTCTCCGTCATTTTGGATGGACAAATCACACTCTTGATCGATGAGCCTCAACTAATACTTTCCGAATACCTAACAACACCTTTATAGTCACCCTGTTACGGTGTGACATTTGATGACATCAAAGCACCCTTCCGGTATCAGTGATTGACATGATCTCATGGTCTAAGGAATAAGTTACTTCGTACACAAGATATAACAATATAAACTAAATGACTTGATCATATTGTTATCTTTATATTGGGTATGTGTTCACCATATCATTCTTCTAATGACATGACCTCGTTATTAACAACATCCAATGTTCATCATCAGGAAACCTTGACCATCTATTAATCAACGAGATAGTTAGAAGAGAGGCTTTACTAGGAACCATTGTTTGTTTATTAAACACACATGTATCAACGTTTCCGGTTAATACAATTCTAGCATGAGAAATAAACATTTATCATAAACAAGGAATAAGATAATAACCACTTTTATTATTGCCTCTCGGGCATATTCCCTTCATTTTGATGCTGATATGCAACTAGGAACTAAAGGGAGTGGTGTGACAAGGAGGAAAGAAAGGGGGCGCCTTGCGTTGGTGTAGCGCAAGAGAACGACGTGCAGCGGCTCGGGTGGCCATGGCGAGCTAGCTGAGAGGCGCACGAGCTAGAGAAAACATGTCAGGGTGGGAGGCGGAGGTGAGGAGGATCACCTGGTGAGAGGGGAGGAATAGAGGAGGTCCGAGGAGGGAAGGTTTCGAGCGCTCCCGAGGTGCACCCGCATGTGTTTGATAGCGAGCAAGGGAAGAAGGAGGGCGTGCTGGGGAAAATGAAGTTCACAAGCGTGCTCCTGGAGGCCTTGTGAAGCTAGTTGACAAGGAGAGGGATTAAGGCATGGCGAAGGGAGCAAAGCTCGAGCGACACATGTGCTCTGGATTGGCATTTAGCTCATGGAGGAGGTGAGGAGGAGAAGGGAAGGTCTAGGGGCAGTTGCATGTTGTCTAGGGGTTTAAGGGACTATTTTCCACTGTTCAGGTGCGGAGGAGAGGAAGAGAGAGAGAGAGAGGGAGTGGACCAGGACATGCTTGCTCTAAAAGTGACAAGAAATACCAGAAATGGTTTTTGAATGTTTTCACAAAAATTTTCAATAGAACTCATGTGAAAGATCCTACCCAATTGATAGATAATGAAAAATGGAGTCTAGAGACGGTGCTCTCAAGATTTTCTAAAAACATTTGTTTCACAAATTTTTTGGAAATTCAAAAATTCCTGAATATATTTTTAAATGTTTTCTTCATTTTTTTAAACAACTTGCAAATGTTTTTGTAGAAAATAGTCCCACATGACCATAGGCATGTTGGGCAATTTTTCGAAGATTTTAGGAAACACTTTTATTCACAAAATATTTAAAAGTCCATTTCTGGCCTTTTGGAAAATAAAAATTAATAAATAGTAAAAAGATTTTAAAACAACTATTTTTGGGTTGGGATGAGAGGGTATATAATATACGTATCAAAAGTGATTTTTAATAAACAACTCTTTTGAAAACATTTGAGGCTCCAAGTGGAAAAACGGTGAAAAAAGGGGTTTATTTAATAGGCCAAAAGTTGAGAGAAGAATAATTAAATGGCCATTGAAAAATAAATGGACCACATGGATATGATGTATAACTCATGAAGATAGCAAGGTAAGTTTGACGGAGCTAAAAAATAATAAGGATTGATTTGAAGTAACATGGTCAATGTACTTCAACATAACATAGATATGATCAGGGATGGCTTCTAAAGGACTTTGAAAGATGGTACCAAAGTGTTTCAATATCCAAATTAATACCTTGGATGTAGATTATAGATATGAAACATGAGATCCATGAAGGTGTATTGATGAATAGAACAAGATTTGACATAGAGGCATGTCTCCAAAGTTGGAAGTTTTTAAACAAAACAAAAGATGAGATATACATAGAATGGAATATGATGTAGATGCATGGTCTTATTATTACTAGGTTTTATTCAATTAAAACAACACATAATCATCAACAAACATAAATAAATACTTCAAGGCAAACGCAAGATAAGATCACACAAAACAGGTAATAACAATCACTCGAGTTATTTAATTTAATTGCCAGGTGTGTTCTCAAGTGTTAGATAAAGGTAGTGATCAAGACATACCATTAAAAGAGGATTTTGTAAAGAGGTTCAGCTCAAAGCTCGTTATTTATAAAAGAATATAATCGAAGAAAAACATAGGGGTAATATAGTCCCTACTTATAGTTTTTGCAAAAGAGAAAGTGAGATGGGGTTTTTGGAATACTTGCAAAAATATCTTGGTTGAAAATAGGTAGGAGATGATTACCTCCAAAATACTTTTCATATAGTTTTGGAAAATACCTTTTTTTTCTCAAAACTTGGCTTTTGGGTTTCTTCTAAAATCATAACATTTTCAAAAAGTTTTTTGCCAAAAGAGAGTGATTGATGAAAGTGATAAGTTTTCTTGTCATGACTTGATCACAAGGGTTGTGTTTTTAAGAAAGTTATGATCATTGGTTTTAATGTTAGTTGTCAAAAAACTCAAACACAACACAAGCAACAAGAAAATAGAAATGAAAACACAACTATAAGTCAAACAAATCTATAAAGTTTTTGTTGGCCCTGATTTTTGGGTTATTGAAAACATGTTTTTCCTGTCTTCTAGCAATTGGGCTGTTACAATTTGCACAAAGATGATATCTATTCAATTGTTTCTGTTATGAGAGGAAACAATTAGCCAGGTGCATAGTGCTTTATTTCCTAATAGTTTTATTACATATAATTCCCTCGTGTCTATTGAATTTATCCATCAGATGAATATGAGGAAAAAGGAAAATAAATGAACATGTGCGGTTAAGCTAGACATAAATGAAGGAATGCGAGTGAGTAGAGTGACCATTCCTAGCTAGAATCTATTATGATTGAGTTGGGATTCTCTAAATCAACTTCTCAGCTTGATGACTTTGATCATGGAGTGTTTGTCATCGGTGCAATTTTTGGTGACTGGGAATGGAGAATTTTTGCCTCATTTTACCCCATCTCGGGGATTTGGTCAGTAAGATCCCGTATCGCCACATCTATTTTTTATGTGAGTTGAAGATCTGTTGGCTCTACAAAACAAATACGTTATGGGGTTTCAGATAGAGGGATGAGAGGTCTATAACAGGTCACCCTGGATTACTCTTTTTTCGTGTATGATAGTCTAAATTTTATTGAAGTTTCGCCTGGGTACATTGCAAGGGTCAATGTTGTTTTGCATTTCTACAATGAAGAATCAAGATAGCTTGTAAATAGAGGAAATAGCTCTATTTTATTAGTCCAAGTTTCCTAGATATCTAGAGAATCTCCGTCAAGAAGTGGGGCTAGATATCTGGTAGAAGATTTTAGCGAAAAATAGCTTGGGTTGTGATGTCTACGCACACTTCTATTCTTGTGGACAGTGTTGGGACTCCAAGTGCAGAGGTTTGTAGAACATCAACAAGTTTCCCTTAATGGGATCACCCAAGGTTTATCGAGCTCAGGGAGAGGTCAAAGGTATCCCTCTCAAGCAACCCTGCAATCATGATACAAGAAATATATTTTGTCCCCAACACACCTAATACAATTGTTAGTTGTATAGGTGCACTAGTCGGTAAAGAGAGAGTAAAATACAAGTAGTATGGATGAATATAAGTGACAACATCAATCTGAAATAAAAATCGCAGCAAGCAAACATGTAGCAGAACTGATTGTAAATGCTGTTTCAATGCTTGGAAACAAGGCCTAGGGATCCTACTTTCACTAGTGGACACTCTTAACAATGATAAATTAATTTAATGCATAAATATCTCTCTTCACCCATGCTACTCCGAACCACTCTCTGGTCGAATAACAAACACCAATTCATTGCGTAGGGTTGTAACATCACTCCTCAAAGTCGCATTCCCATGTCTAGTTAACCCCATGTTGTCACTATGAGAGCCCTAGAAGAACTAGACAAACAACACAATTTCATAGGGTCATCCAACACAAGATATTTATATCATGCTAAACCACACGATGCACACACTGTCACCATTACACCGTGATCAAAGTTTCTACGGATATCTCATAACTAAACCACTTGAGTAGCATAACAGATGAAGAGTACATCTACTTTTTAAACTAGATTACAAAGATCATGATCACATAAAGATCACACCATGGAACAGAGAGATGAAACACAATGTACCGGTAGAGCCCTCAGCCCCGAGGGAGAACTACTCCCTCCTCATCATAGGAGATAGCAAAAACTATGAACATGGCGGTGGAGTCAATGAAGGTGGCTCCGGGGGCACTTCTCCGTCCCGTCAGGGTGCCGGAACAGAGATTTATGTCCCCCGAAACTTGTCGACAGCTTCAGAGGAGCTACGGAACTTTTCATGAAAAAATGCTGATTGATCTAGGGTTTATGAATCGGGTAGACTATATAGGCGAAAGGGCAATGGTGGTGGGAGCCCGAGGGGCCCACACCACCTGGTGGGGAGGCCAAAGGGTAGGCTGCGCCACCCTATGGTGTGGCCACCCTGTGGCCCCTCTCCGGGTCTCTTCGGGACTCTGTGGACCCTCCGGGAATTCTAAGACTTCTGGTTTTTGAATCGTCCTATTCCGAGAATATTTCCAGAACAACTTTGCTGAAATTAAAAACAGCAGAAAACAGGAACTGGTTCTGTGGCATCTTGTCAATAGGTTAGTCAAGAAAAATTGATAAAATTACATAAAGTGTAAGGAAAACATGTAGCATATGGCATGAAAACAGCATGGAACATCAGAAATTATGGATACGTCTATGACGTATCAGGTTGTCGGAGCTGTGGGAATGTTATGGAGGGAGCCCTTTGATTACATATCTAGTATAATTCAAAACAAACTTAATGTAATATTAGAGATGAATATCTCTTATGAAACCAAGGAGGTTCCAATTAAGTCGATCATGCCAACGTACATCATGAGTTGTTTCCTTCTAGAAAAGGGCGCCCATCAAAACCTAACTTCTCTTATTGTGCAAGATTTTTTAAGAGAAAAGTGGTTTCATTGAATATTGGTGATAATGGTTTTACAATCAGATTACAACCTAAAAGGAAATAGATTCATGGGGTTGCTTTAACCAGCAGCCAACACCTTCAACCTGAGCTAGCCTAGCTAATTCATGGGCAACCAGATTTCCGTCTATTCTCACGAAGTTGCAACAGGGTAGCTTTGCAGCTAAAGTAGTAGGAGAATTGTAGGGATCATGGACGTTTCTCTTCTTGGAAAGATACTCCTCGATTGCTAATTGTAGTGTCCTCTATGGCACTCATATAGTAGTTACTCCTTTCGTTGTGTTTTTACCCCTTGAACTTGAACCGAAGGTCCTGGAATGTGCTGGATTGCGGTGGGTTGAATCGTGTGGTCATAACCATGTGATGCTCACGCCATCAGTACATGATTCTGACCTTTAACCCAAGTTCTGTTACTTTGGATCCCGAGGAATCTGTTCCACCTCAGAGTGGCTAGACAATTCCAACTCTTATAGCCATAGGCTTTCTTTGGAATCAAAAGTAATCACAACAAGAGTGTTCTTACGATTTCCACATATTTCTTCTTGACTCAGCTATACCTCTCTTCTTAGCATGGGTTTTACAAATGAGTATTACCTGTGCATTCACCAAGATCCCTGAATTTTCCGGAGCATGTTCTTAATCTTTAGTTGCTTTCCTACCTTTGTCCATTGTGTGGAAACAAAGTTGCATAAGTGTGTTGGAGTTTCCCATACATTTGCTCTTGTGTTCTATCAGAACATTCCACCTTGGAATGTAAGGAGAAACAAACTCCAGTACCTCGTTCATCTCTAGGACCAGGTCAAAGTTTTGTAATCCACAGATTAAAGAAGTTTCATCAACTTCCAATCTGTTCTACCTTCGAGTATCATACTCTTTTATATCAGGAGGTCGTGTTAACTTTCATGGCCTTATTGATGAAGTGATGCTCTTATACATCCTTTCCCACCTTTCCTCCAAGCATGAGTGCTCGAGATGGTTGGGTGTGCATTGATGTGTGCATCAGATATTCATAGCAATTCTTATTGCTTTCAGAACCTAAGAAACATCTGTATCCTTCTTAGCACTATTGCTTACCCGGTTTATACTTATAGTTGACGGTGTTGCCGAATCTGTTCATTACGGTGCACAATCTTGGTCAGAGAGTTAGGTTCATGCTAAAGCTCTCAAGATAATAATGGTTGCTTTGAAAATCAAGATTATTTTTGAACTTCAAGACATACCGGTGAGTTTTGATATTCTGGTTGCCTTTCTAGAAGTATCACTAGGTGGTTACCTGACCGTGATGTGTAAACAAGGGGTAATTTTAACTACTCCTTTCTCCAAGAAACTGTGATGGATATCCTGGACTAGTTGGTTGAGCTTAAGCAACAACTTGGAGAGTTGAAAGATAAAAGCTTCGCCTAACTTGATCTTTCGGTAAGGGATTTCTAGTTTCCTTTGTGTTGAAGTAGGATAGTATCTACCTAGTGGACATGCTATCTTTTCACCCTTGATTTGATTTGGGTTATGGTCAGATCAAGATCAGATCCAAGGACTATCTTTATGGTGTTTCCACTCATGCTATTTTGCCTGAGTACACCTTCATGTCCTTTAGTCTAACCAATATTTTGTCTCATTCATATATCATATGAATCCCTCTTCTTGGAGTGTTCTCATAAGAGTATTGTCACGCCCATCGATGACATCCCTATTTCTCCAAGTTGCAAGAGGTTAATGTTGAACACTTGGCACTAATGCTGGAATTTTTTTAGAACCATCTTTGTGTCATCACGAAGTTGTGTTCTCGATGTTCGATGTGACTTTCTCGGGTTCGTGTGCTTATGGTGAAAGTTGGCGCCATGGATCCGAGAAGAGTTTTCTTGTTTCCTCGGGAATCATCCTAGATCGGTCATGTCTGTGTGTACTATTCTAGAGATGGTAAGTTTTTACCTCCATTTACATGAAGAAGTTTGCATCCACACCAAGCCACTGATTGATTACCCGTAAAAGAGAAGAAGTCCGGGAACTTCGTTATCTTTGCAATCATCTTCCCAACAAGGGCTCCGATGTGTTCTATTGCAAGTAATCCATGTAGGTGCAACCGTCTTTCACAAGTTGCTAACACGTGAGTTCTACAATCTCGCTTATCTTCTTAAGTGTGGCATCGTAGTACATATCTTGAGAATTTAGTAAACGTATCACGTTGGTACCCGGTGCAACCTCTTTGATCATATATACTGATTCTGAATCATCCTTCCACTAACCAGAGCTGAATCTCAAGCAGCAATGATGGTTGGTGTTTCCCCATGGATTTTTACTTAGGTCCTCTCGAAAATCCGGCATGGTTGATGTTGTGGTTGACACAACTAGCCGGGAGGCCAAAAGTTCTACTCCGTTGGATCTGTAGAAACCACCACTCCACGTAAGGATTCTTGTGTGGCTTATTCTAACAAGTTTTTCTCACCGTTCTTCCAAAACCGGAGTTCTATTTTCACTTGATGTCCTATAGGAGAACTTGGTAGTTGATTTGTCCAATGTTTCTCTATTAATCCTTCAAACCTTTGTTCTAGTGGAAACAAGTTCATATGAGATTTGTAACTGCCATTGATCAGTTCCCATTCTCAAGTTGTTTATACTTGAAGTTTTGTTCATCTCACACATTGTGTGAATTTGTCAGTCACTTCAGCCATTGGATCTTAACCATGTGGTAAACGTATTGCTACGTCAAAACCACCATAGGAAAGAGATTCCCTATTCCTACTAGTGTTTCAATACTCGTTGGTTAACCAGCCTTATGGTGTGACCAAGAGTTCCTCCATCATTACGGTGTTCCAACATCTTTTGGTTACTCATATTCTGCCGTGAAGTAACACCCCGATCTCTAACAAGGATTTCAAGAAAATTGTTACGGAATGGTTTAAAGTTCCGTTATCTTCCGTGTCCATTCCGAAGAGTGAACATGATCCTGTATCAAATTTTCTCCAACGCATGATTACAGTGTTTTCTCGTGTTTCCCATCGTCTACGGATATTACTTTGTGATATCTAAGACAATCCTTTCCATCTTGGCATTCTGTTTTAAGGAAACCTCGATGTCATAAGTTATTCAACCTTTATTTTCCAAAAGGATTTAAAGTCTTGTGCAAAGCTCATATTCTAAATCATTTCAAGAACCATCGTCCTCAAACTTGAAAACTTCTTCTATTCCCTCCGTTATCTTGATGTGTTTCATGCATGTTAACTCAAACGTTATTTATGAACCTTCCGGTCATGAGTTACCCATGAGATACTCGATCTTCGTGAAGATCAATTTCTAAGAGTTTTCCCTCCTACCGAAGGTGTAGCCACTGGATATCTTCACAAGTGCTACGGGTCAACCTCTTCGAGAAGAGAACTTTAAGGTTCAAGAAGATCATTCAAAACCGTTGTTCCTTCTTTCTTCTCCTTCGGGAATCTCGGGACGAGATTCTTGTAAGGGGGTAGATTTGTAACATCCCAAATTTTGCTACCAAGGGGTTGTGGTGTTGTGTTCATATCATACATGCATGAAACAAAAAAATTAATCTTGTTTGAACCAATTTAAACTGTGAATTTAAATGGTTTGATAAAAATCCCACAAATAGTACTTAAAATGGGTTCCAAAATTTTGTACTGAAAAATATTTCAATTTCACTAAACAAAAATATGGTGTGGTTGGAAATTTGATAAGGTTTTCAAATCTTATTTTTGCCAAAATTTCTGTTTGCAAAAAAGCCCTCAAAACAATGTTTTATGTGATGTTTTAATTAAGAGAAGGACCTCAGTGGAAATTTTGTTTTCTTCCGGGGGTTTTCTTGGAAACGTTTTTTTTGTCTTCTTCAACCTCTTGCCAGGAGGAGAAGCAGGCAGCTCATCGGAGCCTGCTGCCACGCACCTGCCTGCTTCCTTCCGAGGGGATAGGTGCGAGGAGACCCCTCCCCATGCACTTCTCCTCCTCTCAGGCACCCACTCCCTTTTCCTCTCTCTCTCTGTGCATCTCACAGAACCCAAAACCCTAGCTCGGGTCCATCCCCATGGCGCCACCGGTTCAGCCCACGCCGCGCCCTGCCATCGTCAACAAAAGCTCCGGTGCCTTCCCTATTCCTACCTGTGAAGCCAGGGCCGCGGAGAAGCTGCAAGATGGCCGAATCGGGGCCATATTCCCGAGCTCCGGCCGCCGGTGGACGAGCTCGGTTCTGGCGCCTCCGGCTGCCCCTGCCCCCTACGTCCACACCATGAGCTTCATGGTGAGCTCCCGGAACTCCCGGTACCTCCCTCTTGGCCCCTCCCTCTCTGTATCCTCCATTCACTGCTGCCGCCTCCATGGTCGCCGGCAAGGCTCCGGTGACCATACGGTCAGTCCGCCCCCACCCCTAGGGTCCCCTCGATCTCCTCTACGTAGTGGTAGCCTCTGTTTCGCGAATTGCACGCTAAATTCGTCGAATTTGAAGATCATCTTTGAAGAACAGAGTATGGTGATGTCACATTGACATCACGATGACGTCATAACTCCTTTTATTCAGTAATTCCAGGAAATTCCAGAAAAACAATAAAAAATGATAATTGAATAACTATTAAAATATTAATCAGAAAAATAAAATAAAAATATGAGAATTCTCAGAAAAATATACTCTACAGGAATATGCCATTTTCACACATGTTTGATAAAGTTGAATTTTGCAATTTATTTAATGTTGTTTAATCTTTTTAAAATGGAAAAATAAGTTTTTACTCACAAAAATTAGAAAATTAAAAGTTATATACTAAATTGATCAAAATGACAAATGCAATCTAGCTATTATGTTTTCAAACCCATTTGAGCACTTTAAATTGTACTCACTTTCATAATCGTCCGAACTGCCCTCGGGAGTCTATTTCGGGACTTTTTTCAGTAAAATTGCATAGCTGACATACGAACCCTAGCAACCTAGTGCATTAACTTGCTCATGCATACATATTGCGCATTGCATCGATGCCATGTTTGATTGTTGTTCTTCTTGTTTCGGTGTTTGTTTCCCCTCGGTAGAACGTGACTCCAAAGAGAAGGCCAGTAGTTCTAATAGTGAATACTTGATCTTAACCGACAAGTCAAGCACTTATCCGAGAAGACATTTCTATTGGTTTTCTTATTACCAAGGTAATCATAACCTCTTATCTTCTCATATATGGTTTTCGAAGTGTTTTGGAATCTCGTATATTGCATGCGGTTCAAAGTATTTATGGTCTTAGATAGAGTTCACCTATACTTGTTGCATCGCCTAAATATCCTGATCCACTGCTCCTAGCAGCTATAGGTTTGTTTGTGCGTGCCTCGTTAAAGTCTATGAGTCTTGCTTAGCCATGCCTATTTGTGATCTGATCCATCCGGTTGATGAATCTGATCAATGCGTGAATCTACTTTGTCAGGTTGTTGTGGTTTGAATTATCTTTGATAACTTGACTAAATAACGGCATGGATGTGAGGCCACAATGGGTTGTGGCGTTTTGTCTTGTTCATGCCCCTAGGAGCGAGTTCTCGCCTTCGAAGCCACGACTGAGCGTGCAACCACACGCGCGAGCCAATGAACCTCGCCCGACTAACTAACTAGTTTGGCCACATCTATGAGTCACGTAGTTTGATCTTTCCATCTGCGTGTGAGTCAGAAAACGATTTGGAGAAAACTTAGGGCGTGACCGGGACAAGTGATGGACGTACACGGATCTTGATCCCGACTCACAGAACAAGTGCCGTCAGAAGGTGGCCAACTCCCTGTTGATGGGGTGGCCCTATTTGGGTTGACTCATGGATAGGGTTACGCAAGGTAAAGGTTGGAGCCAGCCACCCTCTATCGCGCTCCGAAGGAGCGTACATGTGGTGTTAAGAGTTGGATCGTACATGTGGGTAAAATGTACCCCCTGCAGGGATAAATCTCCTCGAGAAGCCGTGTCCACGGTTACGGACGACTTGGCAACGGATTCTGTGATCATAGATAACTTGAATGGAATGGCTAAAACTTGTAGCATGTTCCTCGGAGATGCCTCCTCGGAGTTGCCGAGAGGGGTGATCTTGTAGCATGTGAGTTACTGGGAAATGATGTTGGTGGATGAAAAGATGATGAATATAGTAGTTGAGTAGCTTTCTCATCGGTTTTAAAAACACTCTTTGAGACGTGCTATTCTTCCTCGACTTGGAAAACAAAGATTGCTTTACGCAAAATAGCCTTCATAAAACCCTTTCTAAAGATAGAAGATATATAATAGGTTAGCTAAGTCTTGTTGAGTATCTCCCGTACTCAGGTTTTCTTATTTTGGTTCAGATGAAGTTTCCACTCCAGTGGTGCTGTTCCCGACGTGGACATCGACGAGTAGTTTGGGGTTACCAGGTAGCAGTCTGGATTCTATGGGCTGGTATGTCACCTTATGCTGCGACCTCTTAGGCCTTTTGGTTCTTGTTGATTAGCAACATAATTTTCCTTCTGTTGTCTGATGTAATGTTGGGTCATGTGACCTCTGTTTGTAAAGCTATACTCTAGTAACACATGTTTAATACAACTTTCATGTCTAGAGTGTTGCTTTGATCAGTTGTTGGTTTCGAGCTCATTGTTATACAGTTTTGGCTATGCCTGCATAGTTGTCGCAGTCAAGAGGTTGTGGAGCCGATGATCCATTTCCGAGCACGCCTGCCGATGTGATTCAGCCTAGGGCTTGGTAACCCCAGTAACCCTCGATTGTTGTTGCACTTTCTGGACACATAGCATCTCTGTATAGCTTTGGTCCCGTTCCTTCTGTTTCGTACGATTCGTGGACGCTTTGATATGCATAGTTGGTTATGACTATCATGGACACAAGGAGTAGTTGTATCGTGGTGATGAATCCGGTCCGCCTGCCGTTGTTTGTTGCGGCCAGGGCTGGTAACCCTGAAGCCCTTGTGGGTCCATGACTAGGTGCGCATAACAGTATGTATACCTTTGGGTCCGGGGTCGTGACAGATACCAACTCGATTCCTCTCAAATTGATTACTGTAAGGATTAATTTATTGCATTTCCGCCCACCAGAATCCACCCGTATATAGCCCCTCTATTCCAATCGTGATATTCCCACAGAAAATTTTAAAAAAATCCCAACAAATACAAACTCGCCGGAGTTGGCTCCCCATGGAAGCTGGAACCCGAGCTTTTCATCGGCAGATCAGCAGCGGAAGTACTGGGTTGACGGATCACCCCTACAAAAACAGCTCATTGACGCACATCATTAATTAGCCGTACGAGCTGTGTGTCTTGGTTGTGCCTCGCTCAGCCAGCCGATGAGGATGGTCGCGCCGTCATCAGAGGTCGTCTGCTGCTGCTCTACATCTTTCCCGCCGGCCGGCCGGAAGCCCGAAGGAACAACGTGCGCGGCCGCTGGCCACGGGGTTTCTCTCCTTGCAAATCAGAGGATTCATGGATTGATTGGGAATTTGAGACGCTTTTTTTCAGAAGAATTGATCCATTGGTTCTGTAGTATGGCAGTTGTGTATGTAATTGCGGGTTGCGGCCCATGAAGGAGAAGGCATGGGGCACCGCTGAAATATCGCGGCAGCAAGCCTGGCCATCGACCACTTTGACCTTTGTTAGTTCTCACTGGATTAAGCGGGTCATTGATGGTTCTGCTGGAAAAAAATGGTTATGGATGACAATACAAAGATGGGTCATCGGTGGCGCGCTGCAGACCGGTCTGGAGAGGGATGGTTTCGTTCATGCAGAAAAGATGGAGCATTCCCCTATTCCAGATCCATTACTTAGCTAGAAGATGCGTGGAACTAGCTATTTTTCTGTTCATAGTTGCATGGTTATATCTTTCTGAAACACCCAATTAATTATTTTGCTCTGGTCACGCAAGGTAGTTTTGCTGAGCTTGGCTCCTATAGCACATCAACCATATTACGGTTTCCTATATATATGGGCCAGCATTGACCAACTCAAAGGTACCTATGTTATTGTTGTACACGTGTGTGTCCCATGATTTAAACTCGTGACAAGTGTGGTCCCAGCACTTAAAAATAGTTGTCGATATCGGACATAAAATTGTTGTATTTGAAAGTAAAAGTTCGTTGTAGAATTCGGAAGATCCAACATGCAATCGGCCCCCCTATGCAGCTCATATAGAGAGTTGGTTTGTCGCGTTGCTTTAGCGTCGTCAATTATGGAGTGGATGGTTGACCGGGCGCCACAAATCTACATCTCAACTCCTCCCCAATGATTTATTCCAATGTTGCTGAGGTGGAAGTCCTTCGCTGATGTGGATGTGTAAGTCCACTACTCACCGATCCCATGGAGTTGGAAGTGGCATGGAAAGGAGGGATTGGCCACACCTGACCACGGAGTGTGCCAAAGCTAGCTGATTTCTACGACATGCGGCGGCTCTACCATCATAATTTAGTTTGTATGGGTGAGCAACACATATTGTTCTCTCCCGGTGCCACGCACGGGCACATTTTCCAGTAATAACAGAAGATAACAATCTTACACATGCTAGAAAACAAGAATCTAACACACACGTATCTAATTAAAACTATTTACACAAGCTTAAATAAAAACAGAAAAGTTCCGAATCTAGTTATGCACACCATAATTATTTTAGAGCTCTAAAAATTATGCCAAGCTAGTATTAGGTAGATCTAAACATACAAAAACTCATCCAGTTGGATCCAGATCAAAAGTCATCACCAAAAAGTCTACAATAATCCTAGAAGTGCCCACTAGACATTTACCAAAACGCATGTCATTCTCTCCAGGAAGCTATCCTTCAAGCAAGGACAAGTGATACTGATAGGTATCAATAAGGGCTACCCAAAGAAATTTAGTTTGCAAAATTCTGGATTCATATCTTGAAAGTTTTGCCAATAATGGATTAACATATAGGTTCTACCAAACTAAATGGCACTGCAAAAATAATTAACAAAAAGTAGATCTATCACTTGGATGTGGTTAAGAAAATTTTAACCGACAAGCATGAATTTTGGTTTGGGCATAAACCCTACTTTTCTAATTGTCCTAGGCTAAAATCTAGGGTTCATGTTTCTGATATTTGCTAAAAGGAATAAAAACACAGGGGCACGGGCCAGATCTAACGGGTGCGGCACAACACACGGAAAACTGGCCCGTTGGCACGCGCACGCGCTCGCGCCACGCGGCAACGCTGTGGGGACCCCTAGACTAGCAGTCCGAGACCTCCAGTATGCATACATTCACGATCCCATGTTAGTTAGTTGTGAACAACATACTCGACTTGGCATTGCAGATAACAACATCCACTACACGAATACACGACTTACACAACTGGTCACATGACTCAGTTGAAAACAACTGCCACGCAGGGCAGGAACACACACTAAAAATAGCGGAAGTCTACAACACACACTCTGTAGGGGAACGTAGCATAGAAAACAAAAAATTTCCTACGCGAGAGACACCCGAAAGGCCAAGATCTAATCTAGGAGACGAAGTGCAACGGGCAACAAGAGGGTTAAGGAGAACACATACCCTCGAAGACTCA
This sequence comes from Alopecurus myosuroides, assembly GCA_028641055.1. Lineage (NCBI taxonomy): Eukaryota > Viridiplantae > Streptophyta > Magnoliopsida > Poales > Poaceae > Alopecurus > Alopecurus myosuroides. The sequence continues at coordinate 540,736,465 of CM054057.1, forward strand.
AAGTGGTACGAGATCAAATCTCGTTGTTGGCGTAGTCGTACTCACACCGATCCCGATAGCGAGAAGATGGCACCGCAATCCGGCGGTGCATCCGTGATCGGTCACACGTACGGTTGATGACGACCTCCGTTCCCTCGTTCCAGCGGGGCGCGGAAGTAGAGGATCCCTCGGAACTCCAGCAGCACGACGACGTGGTGGTGGTGAAGAATCCCACGGTCAGGGCTTCGCCAAGCCGGAGACCATGAAATGGAGCAGCGGGTGGAGGGAAAGGGAAGTGGCCAAGTGTGTGAAGGAGGGAGAGCTCTCACCCTCCTTTTATAGGAGAGGGGGGAGGCAGCCCAAGGGGGGTGCGGCCAGCCCATGGGTGTGCCCCCACCTCTTCCCTCATCATGTGAGTGGACACTCCACTCACCTCCACTCACTTTCCCATTATTTCCCACTTGGAAAATCCAAAGGTTTTCTTTTAATAAATAAATAAAACCTTTTTATTTCTTTATTTCAGCATTTGTTAATTCTATTAACAAACTTTTGCATATAGCACCTCGAATCATTTGTTAATTCTATTAACAACCATTCGACGAAAAACCCCTTGAACTATTTCAATTTTCCCCGAAACAATTTCGGTGCTGTCCAAAATATTCTTCGATATTCCGTATCCTCTCAAATGCGTCATCGAACCTTAAGTGTGTCACCCTACGGTTCGCGAATAAGATAGACATGATCGAGACTCCTCTCCGATCAATAATCAACAGCGGGATCTGGAGATCCGTGATGACTCCTATATATTCAACGATGACTCTCGTGATCGTGTGAACCAACAACGCCGTGAACTATTCCCTTTGTCTCGCGATATTTTACTTGTCCGAGATTCGATCATTGGTATCAACCATACCTTGTTCAATCTCGTTACCGACAAGTACTCTTTTCTCGTTCCCGTGATATAACATCCTTGTGATCATATCACGTGCTTGCAAGCGGTTTCGATGTGATATCACCGAGAGGGCCCAGAGTATATCTCTCCGTCATTTGGATGGACAAATCCCACTCTTGATCCATGATCCTCAACTAATACTTTCCGAATACTTAACGACACCTTTATAGTCACCCTGTTACGGTGTGACGTTTGATGCCATCAAAGCACTCTTCCGGTATCAGTGATTGACATGATCTCAAGGTCTAAGGAATAAGTTACTTCGTATGTTTGATATAACAATGTAAACTAAATGACTTGATCGCATTGCTATATTCTCTTTGGGTATGTGTTCATCACATCATTCTTCTAATGACATGACCCCGATATTAATAACATCCAATGTTCATGATCAGGAAACCTTGATCATCTATTAATCAACGAGCTAGTTAAAAGAGAGGCTTTACTAGGAACCATTGTTTGTTTATTAAGCACACATGTATCAACGTTTCCGGTTAATACAATTCTAGCATGAGAAATAAACATTCATCATAAACAAGGAATAAGATAATAACCATTTTATTATTGCCTCTCGGGCATATTCCCTTCAGTCTCCCACTTGCACTAGAGTCAATAATCTAGTCTGTAAGCACTTTAACACATATGGCGTACCAGTGTTATTACCATGCTTCGCATGCGGTAAACATCATCAAAAAGATCTGAACTGTTCAGGTCCTATTGTATTTGCATGTTCTTTGCGTCTACACGCATCACTCATTCTGTAATGAGATGGCTTTGTATATATATGGTCAATTGGTGAAAACTTAATTCCTTAGCTTAAACTGATGTCACTAACATTGTGAAAATGTAGCTTCATAGTGTTAGCATTCTTGGAAATTCACCAAGTTCCGGTGATACCTTAATTCCTCAGCTTAAACTGATGTTACTAACATTGTGAAAATGTAGCTCCATAGTTTCAGCATTCTTGGAAATTCACCAAGTTCAATAAAGAACTCCTTGACACAAAATACGCTTATTATCAGTTGTCAACACAACGATATACTTTATCCTTTGTGTAGTATCTGTCACAATATTTTCATTTTTTGAAACTCTTTCAAATCCAGCATGGAACTTTCTTCCATCCTATTGTGCTACCGTTCATCACATATTTTAATTGAGATAAAATTACTTGAATAAATGACAATACTATTAGTGTAACATATTACAACTAATATTTTGTCATTACTATATAGGAAAACATATCCTTAGCATTTCTAAAATGACACAAGGATCTCTCCCACTGTTGTCTAATCATCATATGAATTATCCTACTATAACATTTTATAGCATAGGACTTATCTGGTTGTGTACATAGCATGGAAACATGACTTAGAAATCTCAATTTCAATGATGCTCATCATGTGTCAAAACACTTGAATCTTGCTCAATTACTTTCCATGTGACAAGAACTCCTTGTCATTTCTATATTGACTTACTTCAATATTTCATCTATGTAATTTGGCTTCAATCATATCAGGCGCTTCAATCCATCTTTTATAGATATCGATGCCCAATATCTTCTAAGCCTTTCATCAATATGAAAATCTTAACCGTGTTAATTTAAAATACATATTTTCCAATCAACCATATGTCATCTACATAAAGTATTGGAAATATGTCATAGCGCTCCCACTTAATTTCTTGTAACTTTACAAGCATCTTTATCGTTCATGATGGAATCAAACTCTTTTGATAACTTCATTAAGGTAAAGATTTCAACTTCGTTATGCTCACTTCAACCATTGAAGTGTGCATACCTTTCTAGCAACCTTTTTGAATTTTACAAAACTCTCAGACTGTGTCAAGTACACATCCTTGATAAAACTTCCTTGAGAGGAGAGTTGGTTTTGTTATTCAACTGCCATATCATAATATGTAACCTTTTGCTAGAACTATCCGCAAAGACTAAAGCATCACTACGGAAGATCAAAATCTTGTAGTAGTTAACTCTTTGAACTTCGTCGAAAACAACTTTTCGATAAGTACAATTTTAATAAGATGTAAAATCCATGTCTTTGTCTCTATATAGACCCTTTTGCTATCGCTAGGCATCATGCCTATCGAAAGGACTACCAAGTCACATACTTGATATTCATACAAGGATACTATGGCGGATATAATGACTCATAGTCAATTTTACGAAGTCAGGGCCCATCATTTGCTTCCTTTATAAGGTCCAGGTCCTTTTGTTGTCAAAACAACACTTTAAACTTAAACCATAAGTTGTTCTAAGTACAAAGTTTTTGGACTTTACTGGTACAGTTCGCAAACTCATTTGAAGTATCTACAACATTTGTAGTGTCTTCTACTTAGTCAAAATAGTAAACCCCGGAACAACTTCCAGTGCTGCGCTACTCTTGACATGATAACGAAGATTCTCTAATCTCGTTGAGTTTGTACTGTGCTCCCACTCACTTGTTTCGCAAGAACTACTTTCTCGAGAAATCAACCCTTTCTGACAAACAACATTTGTCTTTTGGTTCGGTGATAGGAGAAATACCCAATGTTTTATTTGGGATAACCTTATAAACATATATTTATCCTATTTTGGTTGTAAACATTTTACACATGCTATGCATACCAAAACTTAAGAAAAATGACAATTCGGGTCACTACCCAAACCATATCTTATATGTTGTCAATTTCAACGGATCATGATGGTGCTCTTTTCAGTGGAAAAAACGGTTGTCACTAATGTATAAAATACAAAATTATAATGGCATTTTTATTAATCTTACCATGTCAAACAAGGTTTGATTTTTGTCTCTTGAATACTCCAATCTAATGTGGGGTATTCGAGAAGTATAAGTTGTAGAACAATTCTGTAACTTCTCAGATGTTTTGCTAAACTTGTAACTCAAACTTTATCCTTTATGATCCAATCATAAATACTTGATTATCTTGTTACATTGATTTTAACTTCATATTAACAACCTTTTGAACCAATTCAAAATGTCAAACTATGTTCCCTTTAAATAGATATACTCACATATCTACTTAAATCATCGACAGAATTTTATGAAGGAAAAATTAATCTACCATACATGACTACACATAATGGACTATATACATCAATATGTATAATCTCCACTAAATTAGTCGTCCATTCTACTTTGGCCTAAGAACGGAATTCTAGTCATGTTTTGGAAGAGGTCTCACAAGCGTCAATTTATTCAAAACAAAATGACTCCGGAAGTCCATCAATATGGAATTCCTTCATGTTTTCCTTTCCGATATGAACTAAAATGGTGGTGCCACAATTTAATTGAAACTCTTTTACGTCTTGCAACGTTTAGCATTCAGTCTTATAGATGTTTACTTTACCAACATGATTTATATTAACATATCCATCAATTATAATATGGTCATCGTTTGAACAATCTCATTCTCACAAAAGAGAACAAAATAAACAAATTAAAGTTCTTCAAATAAATCTTGACTGGTTGGTTCGACGACAATGACAATAACACTTTATTTATCATATCGATTCCACATCTATTACTAGTTCCTTTTAGGCCCTTGTATTTCTTTCATTGCGTTGCTTTGTATGACAACTCATACCAACTAATGTTAAAAACCAAAAATACTTTGTTAACTAGTAATACATCTATAACTTGTATATCAAGTATATACTCCTGAGCTGGACTTTTCCAGTTATCTTCTTTTCTGCCATATATCTTTTTGTAATTCTATTTTCAATATTCCCTTTCCTTTATAGAAGAATCATTCAACATCAAACAATGCTAGTCTTACTAGCTTATTTTCTTTGGCGTGTTAGTCATATATCACCCATTGAGTCATACTTTGAGTTTGATTGTTCTACTAATATCACCATATTAATTTCTTCTAGATTCCACTCTAACAGTTTCCAAGTAAGGTAAAATACTTTACCCATACTTCTAATCCATCCCATCATAACAATTTTATGTTTAAGTTTACTATAGCTCAAAGGAAGGGATTTAGAAATAATTTTGAGCGCCCAACTTCTTGGAATATTCAAACGCCTAGCGTCTTCAATCATTGCATATATTCAGATAATATAAGCAAACATTGTCACGCTAAATTTGCATATATTCAGAATATAAGCAAACATTGTCACGCTAAATTATACTCAGTCATGTTGCCACAAATAAGTTTCTAGATATCAATATATCTTTCACTTGATTGTTTCTGAAAACAACTCTTTTCAGTTCCTAAATCACCTTGATCAACAAAACATTCTTTTGAAGATAAAGTAATACGGAAGCAACCATGACTCTGGATTCTAAGTAGGAATTATTTGCTCTCTAGATTAATCAATCATTAACCACATGGAGCTAGGTAGGAAATACCAAAAATCTACAATAGGACTCAATTTTAAATTTCACTAATACGGTACCAATCTTAAATGGTATTTACCAGATCATAACAGTTATATCTCAATTAACAATCTAAGTGTAAGGCAATTATAGATGCCAATGAATACTACAATTCTTGCAAATTCACTTTGATTGGTTGTTCATGATAAATAAGTTCAAGTTAATTCAAAAATTAAACCATGAACTCCCACTCAAAAACAACATCCCTCTTAGTCGTCTTTAGTGATTACACGAACCAAATTCACTACACCAAAACCGATCATCACGTGAGATGATGTAGCTTCAAAGGCGAACATCGACATGTTCATCATATCATCCATATGACTCATGATTTACCTTTCGGTTACGTGTTCCGAGGCCATGTCTGTACATGCTAGGCTCGCCAAGTAGAACCGTAGTATTGCGTGTGTTTTAAGGCCATGTCTGTACATGCTAGGCTTGAAAACACCCGTTGTATGCGAACGTTGAGTCTGTCACACCCGATCATCACGTGGTGTCTCGAAACGACGAACTTTCTTAACGGTGCATACTTTAAGGAAGAACACATTATTATCTTGATATTAAGTGAGAGGGATCATCTTATAATGCTACCATTGTTATCTAAGCAAAACAAGATGCATAAAAAAGGATTAACATCACAGACATCACATGAAAGGATAACGTGATATGATATGGTCCTTCTTGCACTTGATCTCCATCATGTGCATTATGGTATGATCTCAATCATTCCACCGGCGTGGTACCAAGTACCACGGTACCCCAAACTTGATTGTCCATCAATAAGAAGACAACCATATGGATACCTTCCGGTATATCAATACAAAATAGATCATCTCATAATCAAATTTGTAATATTGACCATATCACATCACATGCCCAGCAAAAACTAGTTAGACGCTTCTAATTTATTTTTGCATATTTTACGTGGCTTAGGGCTTTCGAGGATAGAACCGTTCATACCTACGAACATCAACCACAACGTTGATAAACACATTTTTAACAACCCTTCATAGATTAGATCTTAACTATAGTAGGAGAAACAGACACCCGCAAGCCACTTATGCAATACAAGTTGCAGTCAGTTGTGGAACAAGTCTCATGTACGTGGACATGTAAGGTTAGTCCGGGCCGCTTCATCCCACTATGCCACTAAGATCATAAAATAGTCAAGGAGGTAATAACATGATCATCAACCCCACATACACCTATGTGTTCTACCCGTACAAAACATCTACGCATATCCGGCTCTGATACCACTGTAGGGGAACGTAGCATAGAAAACAAAAAATTTCCTACGCGAGAGACACCCGAAAGGCCAAGATCTAATCTAGGAGACGAAGTGCAACGGGCAACAAGAGGGTTAAGGAGAACACATACCCTCGAAGACTCAAAGTGGTACGAGATCAAATCTCGTTGTTGGCGTAGTCGTACTCACACCGATCCCGATAGCGAGAAGATGGCACCGCAATCCGGCGGTGCATCCGTGATCGGTCACACGTACGGTTGATGACGACCTCCGTTCCCTCGTTCCAGCGGGGCGCGGAAGTAGAGGATCCCTCGGAACTCCAGCAGCACGACGACGTGGTGGTGGTGAAGAATCCCACGGTCAGGGCTTCGCCAAGCCGGAGACCATGAAATGGAGCAGCGGGTGGAGGGAAAGGGAAGTGGCCAAGTGTGTGAAGGAGGGAGAGCTCTCACCCTCCTTTTATAGGAGGGGGGGCAGCCCAAGGGGGGTGCGGCCAGCCCATGGGTGTGCCCCCACCTCTTCCCTCATCATGTGAGTGGACACTCCACTCACCTCCACTCACTTTCCCATTATTTCCCACTTGGAAAATCCAAAGGTTTTCTTTTAATAAAAAAATAAAACCTTTTTATTTCTTTATTTCAGCATTTGTTAATTATATTAACAAACTTTTGCATATAGCACCTCGAATCATTTGTTAATTCTATTAACAACCATTCGACGAAAAACCCCTTGAACTATTTCAATTTTCCCCGAAACAATTTCGGTGCTGTCCAAAATATTCTTCGATATTCCGTATCCTCTCAAATGCGTCATCGAACCTTAAGTGTGTCACCCTACGGTTCGCGAATAAGATAGACATGATCGAGACTCCTCTCCGATCAATAATCAACAGCGGGATCTGGAGATCCGTGATGACTCCTATATATTCAACGATGACTCTCGTGATCGTGTGAACCAACAACGCCGTGAACTATTCCCTTTGTCTCGCGATATTTTACTTGTCCGAGATTCGATCATTGGTATCAACCATACCTTGTTCAATCTCGTTACCGACAAGTACTCTTTTCTCGTTCCCGTGATATAACATCCTTGTGATCATATCACGTGCTTGCAAGCGGTTTCGATGTGATATCACCGAGAGGGCCCAGAGTATATCTCTCCGTCATTTGGATGGACAAATCCCCACTCTTGATCCATGATCCTCAACTAATACTTTCCGAATACTTAACGACACCTTTATAGTCACCCTGTTACGGTGTGACGTTTGATGCCATCAAAGCACTCTTCCGGTATCAGTTGACATGATCTCAAGGTCTAAGGAATAAGTTACTTCGTATGTTTGATATAACAATGTAAACTAAATGACTTGATCGCATTGCTATATTCTCTTTGGGTATGTGTTCATCACATCATTCTTCTAATGACATGACCCCGATATTAATAACATCCAATGTTCATGATCAGGAAACCTTGATCATCTATTAATCAACGAGCTAGTTAAAAGAGAGGCTTTACTAGGAACCATTGTTTGTTTATTAAGCACACATGTATCAACGTTTCCGGTTAATACAATTCTAGCATGAGAAATAAACATTCATCATAAACAAGGAATAAGATAATAACCATTTTATTATTGCCTCTCGGGCATATTCCCTTCACACTCGTGGTAAACCCAAGTCATGCCTTGACTACCTACAGTCTACTGACTCGAAGATATTCCTAGCTCGCACAGTCGTCAGCGACACCATTTTCTTCAGGTTCTCCGGGTATCTGCTCAAAGTCTAGCTAAGACAATAGCCAGGGACGAAACCATTGTGAGTACATTGGAATGTACTCGCAAGACACCCCAAATGAAAGCTAAATATGCAATTATGCATATATATAGGTGGTAGAAAGGTTGTAATTAAGGCTCAACTAGCCATGATGAATTGAAGAAACATCATGGTTGCAAAAGTTTCAGTTGTTTTTGTTGAAGAACATACTTCAAAAGATATTTTATTTCTCTTGTAGATATTGCATGTCCACAAGGTTTTGATAAAGCATTCTAAATAAAAGAAAGTTTTTCTTTGCAAAACTTCTTGGAAGATCACATCTTCAAGATCATCATTTACCGGTACCTCCCAGGTACAATCATTCCCTTTTCACGTACCTCCCAGGTACAATTCCAAAACACCTTTCTAGCTTTTCAAAAACATTGACACAATGCTAGCTACATGGCCATTCAACAGTCCATATCCAAGGACGCAGCTATTCTGAATAGTTTTACTCTGTAGAGGTTTATACAATCCACAAGATTTAGTACATCCGCTGTGAACAACCACGGACTGTCCAAGATAGTATGCAAACATCAGATAACTAGTCCTAACTATCCACTATGAAAGCGCTAGAAAATGGCTACCTCTTCAACTGGGTTTGTTCTCCCCGGCACCGAGTGAGTCAGCCGTATCGATCTGGTTTCCCCTGACAACACACCGCCAAGACAGGAGACCCAACTGTTGCAACCGGTGGCGAACTTAATCCCCACACTCCGAATGTCCCATGTTTTTCCTTTCTGGCGACAATTCGGTTCGGGGGACTCTAACCCCTATAGCACATTGAGGTAACCACGGACTAACACCGACAAGATTTTATCTAGACCCTGTTCCCATATTGGGGTAATGTGGCAGCACGGCTTGGTTGTCCGGCGAAGACTAGGTTATTTGTCATTTTTGGAAATCAAGTCGAAAACATTTCCTCCTTCACAAACCTCCCTTGGACAAGGTCCCACCTTTCCTCGGGGTTTTTCCAAGCTTTTGCTTTCCAAAAACATCAAGTTAAAATGTCCACTAGGGTACTTAAGTTGATTAAGTGATGATACTAAAATATCTAAAGGGCTTGGTAACACCATGATTATATAGTGGATATAGCATATTAGATACATAAAATAAACAGTGGTATATTCCACGTGAGGAAATAGATTTTGAATCAACTTTTGCAAAACTTCAGAAGTAAAGCATGCATTATAGATAATGATAAGTAAAACAACAGGAAGCATTTAGAGTGGCTTGCCTTGGCACTTCTCTTGGTCTTTCTCTTGAAATAAACAAGAGTTGCAATAAAAACCTCTCCGGGAAAAATAATACCGTTCTGCGTTATCTAACGTCGTAACCTCAAAAGGAAAACACACAATCAGAACCAAACAAAGGCAAGCACTTGACAAATAGTAAACATACAGCAAGCATTTTTCATCAAACAAGTACACTCACAAATAATATTACTAGGGTGCACACCAACGAGCAAAACATGCACAGAAAACACACATGAATAACACTAGAATAGGTGCTATGGATCCTCAACCAAAATGACATGCGTTCAGTGGGTGTGCCACTCTCATATAATGCTCAAATAAGGTCAAATGACTCTCTGGTCATTCATGAGTATGAGAAAAATAACAAGAAAACAACCTAGGAACACACACACATGCATAGGAAAATCTTAACAAGCAATACTACAAGCCCATAGTAACACATGCTTTTCTAAACATGGAGAACTAAAATAACCAGTAGCTAAACAACCTAATAAAAGAGACAAAAAATACCAAACATGTCATGGCATCACTTCATACAAGAAAATAATCATGGAGCAAAAAGACCACTAAAACTAGAGATGCAAAAGGGGCCATTTAGACATGCATACATGCATAACAATAATAGATCATCAAACATGATTTATTCTAACATGATGGATCTGTAAGTTAGAATCCAAATAACAGAGAAAACAGTACCTAGACATGCTAGTACTATCAAAATAACAACCTAAACAATTTATCAAAAACTAAGCATGCAAATAACTACTATGGCAGAAATCAACTAAAACTAGCATGGCATGCCAAAATGATCTAGACCTTATTCAATCATGCAAGCAAGTATAATATGCTAGAATAACAGTAGCCATGCTATGGAAAACAATACTAAAGCATTTATTCAAGTCATCATACCAATATGAAGAATAACATAATTTAACCTATTATTATTAGGAAAACAACCCTATGAGATTTAAACTATAACAACCATGGTTTTCACACAGAAACCCTATCATGCTAGTGAAACACTCAAGACACATATCAAACATGTATTAATACCATACACATGCTAGGAGTCAATTTTATATCAAAAACAATATGACACACAATTTAATTAAGGCATAGAAAAAATCTGCAGAAAAGGGCTAAACACTAAATATTGTACCAAGCCTATTTTGTACCTCCTAAAATCATGACAATCTAGTATAATCTGCTCCTAGTCACCAGCAAGCTAACACAATTGGATTCACTTCAAAAATCATCACCAATAAAATTAAATAATTCACAGAAGTGCTCTCTGGCCTAAAACTAACATGCACGTCATTTTCACACCACAACTCAAGTCAATACAAGGCCAACATACACATATAGATATTATCAAGGGCTACTCAGAACAGTTTAGTTTGCATGGTTTGGATACATAAAACTCAAGTTATTAAATAAAAGGTGTTAATGAGTGCTTCTGCCATTTATTTTATTTCTCCTAAAATACAGCACAAAACCTAGATCAAGTTGGAGATGGTTAAGAATTAGTAGATCTACATTTGTGATTTTTGGTTTGTCTAGTTTTATGCATTTGCATTTTCATTTCGATTTAAACCCAACATCCAGAAACAGATCTACAGGAAAATATGGAATTAACCTGCAAAGAAAAAATTGTTAACGGACCAGATCTGGCAAGGACCTGGGCCAAGCGGAGACAGGCCAGGCGGGAAGAGAGCAGCGCGGCGACAGGCCAGCCCAAGAGCCTTTCCCACATGGGGATAGGGTCAAACAGCTGACCGCGGCCCGCTGGTGAGTGGCCTGAAGGAGTGAGTACCGTAGGATCGCCATCCGACGACCAGGAACAGATCGCGGCGGGCCACAACGGCCGGTGACCAAAAATAGAGGCGGCGACCGCTCCGGCCACCGCTGCGGAGGGTGGAGCTCACCGTTGGTGTCTTCCATAGTCTCCTGGATGCACGGCGATCACGAGGAGGACCAGAGCGAGGTTGCAAAGTCGATGCTTCCCCCAGTGGTTGCTCGGGAAGTCTCCACGCCGGAGTTTGATGTGCTCCCGTGGCGGTGCCTTAGGTCGTTCATGGCGTCATCACCATAGCGATTGGAAGGAGAATTTAGATAGGCCACGAGATTCGCGGAAGCTCAAGGAAGGAAAATGAGGGAAACGGCACAACCGGGAATGGCCCGTACCGGTGGCTTGACGAGGAGCTCGCCGGCGGGTCGCAAAGCTCGATTCCGGCGATGGATGCAGAAATGGAGGGGGCTTTTGATGCATGGTATCGATTGGAGATTCGTGGAGGTGGTGTGGCAAGGTTTACAGCAAGGAGGTGGCTCCAGGTGGTCTAGCCACACAGCATGGCGCCTTGGCGTCCATGGTGGCCACGGTGGCTCGACCAAGTTGGCCATAGGGGAAAATCTTCGGGCAAAAGTTGCCAGGGAGGTTGAGCAAGGTGAGATCATCCCACTAGCCAGAGGAGACGGCAGGAGATGCACGGATGTGTCGGGGAGCAATGGCACTTGATCTGCACCCGTAGGTGTTTGATAGGGAGGAGGATGGGGATGAGAGCGAGAGGAGGGAAATGGAGGGCACGAGTGAGCTCTGGGTGATCCCGTGAAGCTTAAGGACAAGGGGAGAGAGCAATGCGTGGCGAGTGATGGCGGAGATCGACAGCCACCTGTGATTTAGCTTGTCCTCTAGCCAGGGAGGAGGTGTGGAGAAGAAGGGAGGGGGTTTTGGGTGTATAAATCATGTCCAGGGTGTTGAGTGAGAAGTTTTCCACCTCCCAGATCAAGAGAGAGGTAGAGAGAGGGCAATGATTGACTAGGGAAGACATGAACTGAACAGTGTCCAAGAATCACAGAAGTGGTTTTTGCTTGTTTTCACCAGAAATTTGAATAAACATATGTACAAAGTCATGTCCATTGGATAGAGAATCAAAAATGGAGTCTAGGGGTGGGGGTCTCAAGGTTTTCTGAAATTTTTTGTTTCACAAAATTTTGGAAATTTGAAATGTGCTAAATCTGTTTTTAAATGTTTTCTCCAACATTTTCAACACAACTTGAAATTTTTTTTCCATAAATAAGTCCCATATTACCATAGGCATGTTGGGTAATTTTTCCAAGATTTTAGGAAATAATTTCCTTCACAAAATATTTTAAAATCCATTTCTGGCTTTTTCGAAATGGAAAATAATAAATAGAAAAATGTTTTTAAAACAAATTATTTTGAGTTGGGAGGAGAGAATACATAATATAGGTATCAAAAGTGATTTTTAATAAACAACTCTTTTGAAAATATTTGAGGCACCAAGTGGAAAAAGGGTGAAAACAGTGGTTTATTTAATAGGCTAAAAACCATGAGAGATAAATAATTAAATGGCCATTGGAAAATAAATAGACCATATGGAGGCGATGTATAGGTCATGGAGATGACAATGGTAGGTTCATAGGGCCACAAAACAATAAGGAGTGATTTGGAGTAACATGGACAAAGTGCTTTATGATAAAGGAGATATGATCATTATTTTGGGGATGCCTTCAAAAGGACTTTGAAAGATGATACCAAAGGGTTTCAATAACCAGAATAACAACTTGGATGGATGTTATAAATATTCAACATGATATCCATGGAGGTACATTGATGAATAGAACAACATTTGACATAGAAACATGTCCCCAAAGTTGGAAGTTTTTAAGGGAAACAAAAGAGGAGATAAACATAGAATGGAATATGAGATTGATGATTGATCCTGTTATTACAAGGTTTTATTCACTTAAAAAAACACATACATCAACAAGCAAAAATAAACACTTCAAGGCAGACAAAGGGAAGTATCACACATAAAGCAGGGAAAATAACAAGACAAACAAGATCACTCAAACAACTGTGTTCAATTTAATTTCCAGGTGTTTTTCTCAGGTGTTAAATGTTAGGTAGTGATCAATACATACCATGACAAGAGGATTGTGTAAAGAGGTTCAGTTCAAAAGTTGTTATTTCCAAAAGAATATAATTGAGGTAAAACACAGGGGTAACATAGTCCCTTCTTATAGTTTTTGCAAAAGAAGGAAGTGAGAAGGAGTTTTTGAAATACTTGCAAAAGCATCTTGGTTGAAAACAGGTTGGAGATGATTAGCTCCAAAATACTTTTCATATAGTTTTGGAAATTATCTTTTGTTTTCTCAAAACTTGGCCTTTGGGTTTCTTCTAAAATCAAAACATGTTCAAAAAGGTTTTTGCCAAAAGAGGGTGACAGATGAAGGTGATAAGGTTTCTTTTCATGACTTGATCACCAAGGTTATGGTTTAAGAAAGTTAAGATCATTGGTTTTAATGTTAGTTGTTAACAAACTCAAACACAAACACATACAGCAACCAAATAAAAATGAAAACACAAGCATAAGTCAAACATATTAAAAAGTTTTTGTTGGCCCTGATTTTTGGGTTATTGAAAACAAGTTTTTCCTGTCTTCCAAAAATTGGGCTGTTACAGCTCTTCCCCCCTTAAAATGAATCTCGTCCCCGATATTCGTAAGTGGGTACTTAAGAGTGTAACTAAAAACAAGAGTCTCGGGCTTCTTCAATTTTTGTAAATGAAGATCCTTTGGCGGGTGGTCTTCTGAGAAGTTGAGGTGTTGATGTTGTCAGAATGTTGCTTGTCGAGGAGATGGATATGTTCACTTGACACTTCATGTCCTTGATGTTGATGTTGGTGGAACGACACAAGCTAAAGAAGGGTCTTGATTTTGCTGCTTTGTAGATGTCTTTTTCTTGATCTCTTCTTCTTTAGGAGTTTCACGGGTAGTTACCCATGACAACAATCGGGCCTCACAGGGCGTCAGCTCCGTCGACTTGACTCTCTCCGATTACTGCTATGAGAGATGTTAGGAACTCCTATATTCTTCTTTGCTTCTTGAGTGGTCGACCGCGTTGAAGTGCGGATGCTTCCCCCCGTTGATTAGTATTCGTAGGTTGTCGGGAATCTTCGTCTCATTTTTGCTTGGTGGCGATGGAAGGTCGTGGAAGATTCATTGTGTCTCTATCTTAACCGAGCTTTGCAGGCGTATTTATAGGTGATTTAGGATCACATAGTTAGCTTTCCCTCGGGAAAACTAGCTAGTGCCTTAACCAAACCTTTGGTTAGATGTTAGTATAAAATTAGATAGTTATGTTAGTAGTGTTGGACTAGTAAAATTTATATTAGAGTTGCAAGACACATCTCGCTGCATCTCGTACTTGAATCAGAATTCGTCGTCCTTCTTGGTGGCGCTTTATGTAGTTGCTAAAAAATGGTGCGTGAAGTCCGCTATCCGTCTTGAAGAAGTTTTCAGAGATCTTGGGCTCTTGGGTGGAAGTAGAGAGGGTTCCACACCTTGCACTTCTCATGAAGGGATGGAGAGAAAACATTTTAAATGGGCTTTTTGCTAAGTCATAATTTTGAAGAGATACCAAAAGTGTAACTAAGGCCGACATGGCAAAAAAAAAGAGTTTTTGCAAACAAACGGGAACAAAGCAAGAGGTAAAAGTGTGGTGACTTTGTTTTGCCGAAAAGGCGTGCTTGTAAGACACACATGAAAACAATTCAAAAACACACACAACAAGGGAACAAGTAAAAAACATCACGCAGAAGTAAACAACACAAACAACACACAAGCAAAGAACAAACAAGGTACCTTTTGTACCAGCAATCGTCTAATACCGCTGAAGAACGGGTAGCTCAAGTAAAACAACTGAGCAAAACCTATCGAATCCTATGGGGCTGGGTCGACCAGGGTTTTAGAAGTTTTCGTGTTGTTAACGTCGTTGTTGATCTTGATACATGGCAGAGTCTTCGGATCTAGATGATTTCTTTATCTCATCTTGATGTTGAGGTCTTCAGAAGGAAGCTTCTTTTTCTTCGGGTTGCTAACTACTAAGGTCTTCTCGGGACATCGCCAAGTAAGTAACTTTTAATGGAAAGATAACAGAAGAAAACTTTTTGGTAGACTTCTACATGAATACCAAAGTTTTATAAACTCATGTTTATTTATTTATACCAAAACTTTTGAGTCATGAAAGCAAAAACAAAAAGTAATTTTCAGTTTTCCAATTTACTATTTCACTAGTTGGCATGTACGTGCAATGCACGTCGTTACAATTAAAGATGAGAGAGAGGTTGATATTATATGAAATACAAAAATCTTAGTCATGCATGAGTGAAGTAGGAGATTCACAATGAAAAATTTGAGGGCTGGACCCGTGACATATTAATTTGTAGAGATAGTAGGATGGGACATACATAAACTTGTCTAGGGGGAGCAAATACATACACGAACTTGCAAATGTTTACGAACACATACATGAATTTGTTAAGTTGGAGCAAAAAACTACAAAATTGTCCTAATGACGCCGCATAAGCTGCCACGTCGTTTTTTTTTCTGAAAACCCCGTGCGAATCTTTGACGCTCACGGATTGGTTTGTGATCACGACAGACACGGTTTCTTTGCAAAAAAAAACCCTGGACTTATCCCTCCCGACAAAAATCCTCTGGCCATCAATTCCCCATTCTCCCCGACATAAACCTAGAGGCATTGGAGGCGACGAGGTGCACGGCAGCGGGGGCAGGAGCTCAACGGCGGCGATGTCTTTTTCTGTTGGTTCTTCCGCTCCTGGATTTTGTCGGGTCAGTGGGAGGAGTGGCAGCGATTCACGGTCCCCTGTCCCGTACCGAGAGGGCGCCATGGACTACGAGCCGGCGTTGTACTGACGCTGCGACCCGTCGAGGAAGGCGCCGAGATGGTATGAAAAATTGTCACATCAGTATCTACCATATGCATACAACTACAAATTCTTATATAACATTACAACGATAAAAAGTTACTATTATGACATTTCATAGGCCAGCTGATCAAACCCGTTTGGAAACGAATTGATTGCATGTAAAAATATAGGATCAAGTTGAACATGAATGGTTAATGTGAAACCCATCATTGCTGTGATTTGACTTTAGAGAGCTGCTGCCTAATCTGCTCAATCCTGCGAACGGTTACGATTAGGAATACTGACACAGATAAGTAGTTCAGACTAACGTCGCTTCGGGCTGCTGATTTTGTATTATTTTATAAGGACGGGTTGATTTTGTATTCTAAGCACAATTTGTCTTTTCCCTAATGTATGCGCTGTTAGTCTATTACGGACGATGAGGATTCTGACCGCAGTTTGTTTTTTCTTTCGTAACATGTGCCAGGTGATCCAGATGAGGTTTCCCGGTTATGAACATGATTTTCCCTTTTTTTCCCTAACGTGCGGTGTTACCTGAAACGTTTTTTTAAATCCTTCTCAACATTGGGAGGATCTGGATGGTCGAGTAAAGGCTATTGAACGCGTGAGATTTAATGTATCCCGGCATGTTTGCCCTTTTATAAGTAGTTTAGAAAAAACTAGGCAATAAGTCTTTAGAAAAAAAAGTGGAGCTATGCTTAGGGTTTCTTAGAGAAAAAAAAATTAGGCAGTAATATAGTTTTTACCAAAATATTTTTGTTTCCTATCTGACGTCCATGCTAAACTAAGGTCTCCTAAAGTCAGGATGGCTCTGATACCAACACTGTGGGGACCCCAGACTAGCAGTCCGAGACCTCCAGTATGCATACATTCACGATCCCATGATCAGTTAGTCGTGAACAACATACTCGAGTTGGCATTGCAGATAACAACATCCACTACACGAATACACGACTTACACAACTGGTCACATGAATCAGTTGAAAACAACTGTCACGCAGGGCAGGAACATACACTAAAAACAACGGAAGTCTACAACACACACTCGTGGTAAACCCAAGTAATGCCTTGACTACCTACAGGCTACTGACTCGGACACGTTCCTAGCTCGCACAGTCGTCAGCGACACCATCTTCTTCAGGTTCTCCGGATCTCTGCTCAAAGTCTGGCTAAGACAATAGCCAGGGATGAAACCATTGTGAGTACATTGGAATGTACTCGCAAGAAACCCCAAATGAAAGCTAAACATGCAAGTATGCATATATATAGGTCGTAGGAAGGCTGTAACTAAGGCTCAACTAGCCATGATGAATTGAAGACACATCATGGTTGCACAAGTTTCAGTTGTTTTTGTTGAAGAAGATACTTCAAAAGATATTTTATTTCTCTTGTAGATATTGCATGTCCACAAGGTTTTGATAAAGCATTCTAAATAAAAGAAAGTTTTTCTTTGCAAAACTTCTTGGAAGATCACATCTTCAAGATCATCATTTACCGGTATCTCCCAGGTACAATCATTCCCTTTCCACGTACCTCCCAGGTACAATTCCAAAACACCTTTCCAGCTTTTCTAAAACATTGACACAATGCTAGCTACATGGCCATTCAACAGTCCATATCCAAGGACGCGGCTATTCTGAATAGGTTTACTCTGCAGGGGTGTACACAATCCACAAGATTTAGTACATCCGCCGTGAACAACCACGGACTGTCCAAGATAGTATGCAAACATCAGATAACTGGTCCTAACTATCCACTATGAAAGCGCTAGTAAATGGCTACCTCTTCAACTGGGTTTGTTCTCCCCGGCACCAAATGAGTCAGCCGTATCGATCCGGTTTCCCCTGACAACACACGGCCATGACAGGAGACCCAACTGTTGCAACCGGTGGCGAACTTTATCCCCACACTCCGAATGTCCCATGTTTTTCCTTTCTGGCGACAATTCGGTTCGGAGGACTCTAACCCCTATAGCACATTGAGGTAGACACGGAATAACACCGACAAGATGTTAGCTAGACCCCGTTCCCATATTGGGGTAATGTGGCAGCACGGCTTGGTTGTTCGGCGAAGACTAGGTTATGTGTCATTTTTGGAAATCAAGTCGAAAACATTTCCTCCTTCACAAACCTCCCTTGGACAAGGTCCCACCTTTCCTCGGGGTTTTTCCAAGCTTTTGCTTTCCAAAAACATCAGGTTAAAATGTCCACTAGGTTACTTAAGTTGATTAAGTGATGATACTAAAATATCTAAAGGTCTTGGTAACACCAAGATTATATAGTGGATATAGCATATTAGATACATAAAATAAACAGTGGTATATTCCACGTGAGGAAATTGTTTTTGAATCAATTTTGCAAAACTTCAGAAGTAAAGCATGCATTATATATAATGATAAGTAAAGCAACAGCAAGCATTTTGAGTGGCTTGCCTTGGCACTTGTCTTGGTCTTGCTCTTGAAATAAACAAGAGTTGCAATAAAAACCTCTCCGGGAAAAATAATACCGTTCTGCGTTATCTAACATCGTAACCTCAAAAGGAAAACACACAATCAGAACCAAACAAAGGCAAGAACTTGACAAATAGTAAACATACAGCAAGCATTTTTCATTAAACAAGTACACTCACAAATAATATTACTAGGGTGCACACCAACGAGCAAACCATGCATAGAAAACACACATGAATAACACTAGAATAGGTGCTATGGATCCTCAACCAAAATGGCATGCGTTCAGTGGTTGTTCCACTCTCATATCATGCTCAAATAAGGTCAAATGACTCTCTGGTCATTCATGAGTATGAGCAAAATAACAACAAAGCAACCTAGGAACACACACATGCATAGGAAAATCTTAACAAGCAATACTACAAGCCCATAGTAACACATGCTTTTCTAAACATGGAGAACTAAAATAACCAGTAGCTAAACAACCTAATAACAGAGACAAAACAATACCAAACATGTCATGGCATCACTCCATACAAGAAAATAATCATGGAGCAAAAATACCACTAAAACTAGAGATGCAAAAGGGGCCATTTAGACATGCATAACAATAATAGATCATCAAACATGATTTATTCTAACATGATGGATCTGTAAGGTAGCATCCAAATAACAGAGAAAACAATACCTAGACATGCTAGTACTATCAAAATAACAACCTAAACAATTTATAAAAAACTAAGCATGCAAATAACTACTATGGCAGAAATCAACTAAAACTAGCATGGCATGCCAAAATGATCTAGACCTTATTCAATCATGCAAGAAAGTATAATATGCTAGAATAACAGTAGCCATGCTATGGAAAAGAATACTAAAGCATTTATTCAAGTCATCATACCAATATGAAGAATAACATAATTTAACCTATTATTATTAGGAAAACAACCCTATGAGATTTAAACTATAACAACCATGGTTTTCACACACAAACGCTATCATGCTAGATAAACACTCAATACACATATCAAACATGTATTAATACCATACACATGCTAGGCATCAATTTTATATCAAAAACAATATGACACACAATTTAATTAAGGCATACCAAAAATATGCAGAAAAGGGCTAAACACTAAATAATGTACCAAGCCTATTCTCGAACTCCTAAAATCATGAAAATCTAGTATAAGGTGCTCCTAGTCACAAGCAAGTTAACACAAATTGATTCACTTCAAAAATCATCACCAATAAAATTAAATAATTCACATAAGTGCTCTCTGTCCTAAAACTAACATGCATGTCATTTTCACACCACAACTCAAGTCAATACAAGGCCAACATCCATATATATATATTATCAAGGGCTACTCAGAACAGTTGAGTTTGCATGTTTTGGATACATAAACTCAAGCTATTAAATAAAAGGTGTTAATGAGTGCTTCCGCCATTTATTTTATTTCTCCTAAAATATAGCACAAAACCTAGATCTACAAGTTGGAGATGGTTAATAATTAGTAGATCTACATATGTGGTTCTTGGTTTGGCTAGTTTTATTCATTTGCATTTTCATTTCGATTTAAACCAAACATCTAGAAACAGATCTACAGGAAAAATGGAATTAACCTGCAAAGAAAAAATTGTTAACGGGCCAGATCTTGCAAGGACCTGGGCCAAGCGGAGACAGGCCAAGCGGGAAGAGAGCAGCGCGGCGACAGGCTGGCCCAAGAGCCTTTCCCGCGCGGGGATAGGGTCAAACAGGTGACTGCGGCCCGCTGGTCAGTGGCCTGAAGGAGTGAGTACCGTAGGATCGCCATCCGACGGCCAGGAACAGATCGCGGCTGGCCACAACGGCCGGTGACCCAAAATAGAGGCGGCGTCCACTCCGGCCACCGCTGCGGAGGGTGGAGCTCCCCGTCGGGGTCTTCCATAGTCACCTGGATGCACGACAAGCACGAGGAGGACCAGAGCGAGGTTGTGAATTTGGTGCTTCCCCCAGTGGTTGCTCGGGAAGTCTCCACGCCGGAGTTTGATGGGCTCCCGCGGCGGTGCCTTAGGTCCTTCATCGCGGCATCACTGTAGCAGTTAGAAGGAGAAGTTAGATATGCCACGAGATTCGCGGAAGCTCAAGGAAGGAAAGGAGGGAAATGACACTACCGGGAATGGCCCGTACTGAGGTGTCTTGACGAGGAGCTCGCCGGCGGGTCGCGAAGCTCGATTCCGGCGATGGATGCAGAATAGGAGGGGGCTTTTGATGCAGGGTATTGATAGGAGATGGGTGAAGGTGGTGTGGCAAGGTTTACAGCAAGGAGGTGACTCTAGGTGGTCTAGCCACAAAGCATGGCGCCTCGGCGTCCATGGCGGCCACGGTGGCTCGACCAAGTTGACGAGAGGGAAAAATCTTCGGGCAAAAGTTGCCAGGGAGGTTGAGCAAGGTGAGATAATCCCACTAGCCAGAGGAGACGGCAGGAGATGCACGGGTGTGTCGGGGAGCAATGGCACTTGATCTACACCCGTAGGTGTTTGATAGGGAGGAGGATGGGGATGAGAGCGAGAGGAAGGTAATGGAGGGCACGAGTGAGCTCTGGGTGATCCCGTGAAGCTTAAGGACAAGGGGAGAGAGCAATGCGTGGCGAGTGATGGAGAAGATCGACAGCCACCTGTGATGTAGCTTGTCCTTTAGCCATGGAGGAGGTGTGGAGAGAAAGGGAGGGGATTTTGGGGGTAGAAATCATGTCCGGGGTGTTGAGTGAGAAGTTTTCCACCTCCCAGAGCAACAGAGAGGTAGAGAGAGGGCAATGATTGACTAGGGAAGGCATGAACTCAACAGTGTCCAAGAATCACAGAAGTGGTTTTTGCTTGTTTTCACCATAAATTTGAATAAAACATATGTACAAAGTCATGTCCATTGGATAGAGAATCAAAAATGGAGTCTAGGGGTGGGGGCCTCAAGGTTTTCTGAAATTTTTTGTTTCACAAAATTTTGGAAAATCAAAATGTGCTGAATCTGTTTTAAATGCTTTCTCCAACATTTTCAACACAACTTGAAAATGTTTTTCTGTAAATAAGTCCCATATGACCATAGGCATGTTGGGTAATTTTTCCAAGATTTTAGGAAATACTTTCCTTCACAAAATATTTTAAAATCCATTTCTGGCTTTTTGGAAATGGAAAATAATAAATAGAAAAATGTTTTTAAAACAAATAATTTTGAGTTGGGAGGAGAGAATACATAATATAGGTATCAAAAGTGATTTTCAATAAACAACTCTTTTGAAAATATTTGAGGCACCAAGTGGAAAAACGGTGAAAACAGTGGTTTATTTAATAGGCTAAAAACCATGAGAGATAAATAATTAAATGGCCATTGGAAAATAAATGGACGATATGGAGGTGATGTATAGGTCATGCAGATGACAAGGGTAGGTTCATAGGGCCTGAAAACAATAAGGAGTGATTTGGAGTAACATGGACAAAGTGCTTTATGATAAAGGAGATATGATCTTTATTTTGGGGATGCCTTCAAAAGGACTTTGAAAGATGATACCAAACGGTTTCAATAACAAGAATAACAACTTGGATGGATTTTATAGATATTCAACATGATATCCATGGAGGTACATTGATTAATAGAACAACATTTGACATAGAAACATGTCCCCAAAGTTGGAAGTTTTTAAGGGAAACAAAAGAAGAGATAAACATAGAATGGAATATGAGATTGATGCTTGATCCTGTTATTACAAGGTTTTATTCACTTAAAATAACACACATACATCAACAACCATAAATAAACACTTAAAGGCAGACAAAGGGAAGTATCACACATAAAGCATGGAAAATAACAAGACAAACAAGATCACTCAAACAACTGAGTTCTTCAAGTAATTTCCAGGTGTTTTTCTCAGTTGTTAATTTTAGGTAGTGATTAGTACATACCATGACAAGAGTATTTTGTAAAGAGGTTCAGTTCAAAAGTTGTTATTTCCAAAAGAATATAATTGAGGTAAAACACATGGGTAACATAGTCCCTTCTTATAATTTTTGCAAAAGAAGGAAGTGAGAAGGAGTTTTTGAAATACTTGCAAAAACATCTTGGTTGAAAACAGGTTGGAGATGATTAGCTCCAAAATACTTTTCATATAGTTTTGGAAATTATCTTTTGTTTTCTCAAAACTTGGCCTTTGGGTTTCTTATAAAATCAAAACATGTTCAAAAAGGTTTTTGCCAAAAGAGGGTGATAGATGAAGGTGATAAGCTTTCTTGTCATGACTTGATCACCAGGGTTATGTTTTAAGAAAGTTAAGATCATTGGTTTTAATGTTAGTTGTTAACAAACTCAAACACAAACACATACAACACCCAAATAAAAATGAAAACACAAGCATAAGTCAAACATATTAAAAAGTTTTTGTTGGCCCTGATTTTTGGGTTATTGAAAACAAGTTTTTCCTATCTTCCAAAAATTGGGCTGTTACAAATGCTTCGATTCAGAGGGGGTCGTAGATCGCAAGATCTACGGTCCCTGTTCTTTCTTCTTCCTCCCCCTCTCTCTCTCATTCACGCGCAACCAGGAAACAGAGACGGCGGTGTGCTCACCTAGGGGTGACGCTGGGTAGTGGTGAGGTGTTGGGGAGGTCGCTGGTGCTCGACGCGGTGCAGGCAAAAAAATGGCGGCGGTCGAGGTGGCTCCAAACGGCAGCGCGATGCAGAGTGGCCGCGACGTCTCCAACGACGGCGACGTGTTTCCTGCAAGCGCATGGGCAAGGGGAAGGGTCAGGGAGGGTCGCACGCGTACGGGGAGCGTATTTAGGGTGCAATGGCGGGCTAGAAATGCTCGGGGTGAGCTCCACCTTCTCGAGGTGTTCTCGGTGGCCGGCGGCGAGATTCTCTCCCGTGTCGTTCACTCGGAGCGATCGGGGTCGGGTGGGTGTGTCGTGGCGAGTGCGGTGGAGGTGGATAGGTGTGTGGCCAGGCAGTGTGGTGGGAGGTGGCTTATAGGCGTGGGAAGTGGGTCGTGGGCGCATGCGTGCTCTAGGGAACGTCGCGGTTAGCACGGGAGCGTGCTCCCGGGCATCGTGGTGCACAGCGCTGGGCGGCTATGGTTTTAGGCGGCACAACATTGTCACTGGCGACAAGGAGATTGGCTGGGCGTGGCGCGGCGAGGCGTTCCCTCTGTGCCCGCGGCTGTCGCCCTCCCCCCACCCCCCGATTTCCTCTCTTTGTCCCCTCTACTTCCCACTCCTTTCTCTCTCTCTTGTCGACCACAAACGGATCCAAGGCACCAAACCAAAGTACAAACATAGGTAAACAGATATGACAAGGTCTCATATCCCCAATTGCAAAAAATCAACACAAAACAATCAACCCAACTTTTGTAAAAATATAGATTCAGAAAAGTTCATAAAATGACTTAGTCAAAATATTCCAAGTGTTGAAAACAGATAATTTCAAACCAAATGTTCCCTCATGATTAAATTATCAAATGGAGTCCAATTGTGGAATTCTAAGTTGGAAAATGTTAAGCATGAAATGAACTTTCTGAAACATCCTTTAAAATCATTTTTGGAGTTATGGAAGGTTTTGAAAACAAGGTGGAAAAAGGTCAACTTTCTGTTTTTCTCAGTTTTCCAAAATATCTGTTTTTTCTGTCTTATTTTCTTTCCACAAAAACAAGCATGCAATTGTTTATTTTCATACTCCACAAATAAAACCAAATTTATAGATTTGTAGTCCACATATCAGACAACAATTATATACCAAGAATACATAAAATTGGACACTCTAACATATAGAAAACCAGTGCTAGAAAATGATACTTGGCTAGTTTTCCAGGGATACACATTAATGGAAACACTAAAAGAAAACATCCATATTTTCAATTGCCATTTTGTTTACTTGAATCCAACAAAGCCAAACAATATTTTTAAGTTGAAAACAACCATGTTCCAACACTTGGGAAAAAAAGTACTCAAAACATCACATGGAAAACATCACAGAAACAATAGTGACCATCAGGAAAAATTGATATTTGATTTGAAATAAAAGGTTGCTTGCATTTCATACATACTTATGGTCACATACATACGTTGTCCACAAAAACATATTACAAAAGTTTTTGCAGGATCTCAAATTTTTCTTCCTTAACTATATTACAGGTGTTGCAAAATCTGGGGTGTGATAGCGTCATCTTGGGGTTGCATGGTTCCTTTGTCCATCATTAGTGTATAGATTGGATCTAGGGTGATACAGAGGTGGAGGGAGGGGTGAGATATGTCATCAGATGGCATCGGTGAGAACCATATCAAAGGAACAAGTTACTAAAGGAGACGATGGAGTTCATGAAGGAGGGATTTTACCACCTTAACCTCATTTCGAGATAAGAAAAAGGTTTTTTCATTGATAGCATGGATGATGGTGGTGACACACACTGGTCTCTTCCAAGCAAAATTCTCACGATCAAACACTTCCACATCTAGAAAATTACAAATACTTTTAGGCTAACCTAGGGTAGCCCTAAATGACTAGTTTCTAGTGATGGAGTTAAAAATATGTTCATCACGGATTTTTCTGCAGAATAGGATCGTGATCGTATCTAGGAGCGTTCCTCCTAGAGTAAGAAAAATAACATTGTGGTTTAGATAAATTTAACAGAACACACTAGAGGCCATATGAGATTAATGTTAAATAAAATTATGACATAGACACGTGTGATCAACATTCCGTCTAACATGATGAATATTCGATGAGGGAATTTGATAG
Source organism: Alopecurus myosuroides (assembly GCA_028641055.1). Lineage (NCBI taxonomy): Eukaryota > Viridiplantae > Streptophyta > Magnoliopsida > Poales > Poaceae > Alopecurus > Alopecurus myosuroides. Next base: position 540,762,074 of record CM054057.1, read on the forward strand.
CAGGCAAGGTCAGAAAGGAGGTTCTTAAGGTCGATGATAACAATAATGGTTTGGCAAATGGCTCTTTTCTTGAAGCATAGGTTATATTTATGTCAATGAAACTTTGTTGCAGCGCATCATAATTCTTTCTATGAAAATAGGATACAAGGACAAGTTTGAAATTGATTACGACCATCTTCTGTACTATAGATTTCCATGCAGTTTGGTAGAATACCTGAAAAAATCCTTTCAGTAAATGGGAAGAAGGAGTCCTATTCGTACATAATCTACTTGAACTTTAACATAATAAGAAGATACTTTTTTCGTACACAACAAGAATTTATGATAAAAAAGTGTGTGTATGGAGGATAGTCGCTGGAATTTATGATAAAAAAAGTGTGTGAGGAAGTCTGAAAAGGAGATGATTTTCCCTCACCTTCCAGGAAAGCACTGTTTCGAGGATTTAGAGCGAGCCATATTAAATGGGGTGGACATAATGGTAATCGTGTTCACCCAAGCACCTATGGCTACCGTGATCTTTCTATGTTAACGGATAGGGAGCAATTTGTAGAACATATGGACATAAATCGGTGGCTAGCTGACCTGGAAAGAAGAAGCATAATGTAACTGTAAACATGGTGAAATGGGATGCTATTGAAGGGTTCGTTGCATAGAAAACAAAAACAAATTACGCCAGAGACACCCGAAAGGCCAAGATCTAATCTAGGAGATGAAAGCAACGGGCATAGAGAGAGTCTTAGGAAACATACCCTCAAATACACAAAGCGTTATGAGATCAAACCTCGTTGTTGGCGTAGTCGTACTCACACCGATCCCGAGAGCGAGAAGATGTGCAACGCAATCCGGCTGTGCCTCCATGATCGGTCACACGTACGGTTGATGACGACCTCTGCTCCCTCGATCCAGCGGGGAGGTGGAAGTAGTGGATCCCTCGGAACTCTAGCAGCACGACGGCGTGGTGGTGGTGAAAAATCCCACGTTCAGGTCTTCGCCAAGCCGTAGACCATGGAATGGAGCAGTGGGTGGAGAGGAAGTGAGGTGGGCAAGTGTGTGTTAGAGAGGGAGCTCATGCCCTCAACTTATAGGAGAGGGGGGAGGCAACCCAAGGGGTGCGTCCAGCCCATGGAGGTGCCCCCACCTCTTCCCTCATCATGCGAGTGGAGACTCCACTCACATCCACTCATCCTTCCTTTATTTCCTACTTAGAAAATCCAAGAGTTTTTCTTTAATAAATAAATAAAACATTTTTATTTCTTTCTTTCAGCATTTGTTAATTCTATTAACAACCATTCGATGAAAAACCCCTTGAACTATTTCAATTTTCCCCGAAACAATTTCGGTGCTGCCCAAAACATTTTTCGGTATTCCGTATGCTCTCAGATGCGTCATCGAACCTTAAGTGTGTCACCCTATGGTTCGCGAATAAGATAGACATGGTTGAGACTCCTCTCCGATCAATAATCAACAGCGGGATCTGGAGATCTGTGATGACTCCCATATATTCAACGACGACTCTCGTGATCGTGTGAACCATCAACGTCGTGAACTATTCCCTTTGTCTCACGATATTTTACTTGTCCGAGATTCGATCATTGGTATCAACCTTACCTTGTTCAATCTCGTTACCTGACAAGTACTCTTTTCTAGTTTCCGTGATATGACATCCTTGTGATCATATCACATGCTTCCAAGCGGTGTCGATGTGATATCACCGAGAAGGCCCAGAGTATATCTCTCCGTCATTTTGGATGGACAAATCCCACTCTTGATCCATGATCCTCAACTAATAGTTTCCTAATACCTAACGATGCCTTTATAGTCACCCTGTTACGGTGTGACGTTTGATGACATCAAAGTACCCTTCTGGTACCAGTGATTGGCATGATCTCATGGTCTAAGCAATAAGTTACTTCGTATGCAAGATATAACAATATAAACTAAATGACTTGATCGTATTGTTATCTTGATATTGGGTCTATGTTCACCGCATCATTCTACCAATGACATGACCCCATTATTAACAACATCCAATGTTCATGATCAGGAAACCTTGATCATCTATTAATCAATGAGCTAGTTAAAAGAGAGGCTTTGCTAGGAACCATTGTTTGTTTATCAAACACACATGTATCAACGTTTCTGGTTAATGCAATTCTAGCATGAGAAATAAACATTTAGCATAAAAAAGGAATAAGATAATAACCACTTTATTATTGCCTCTCGGGCATATTCCCTTCAGCTATATTTACAAATGCAAAGACTTAAAGGTCGCAAATATAGCTGTAATTACATATCTTGTGACATCGGTGGTGATTGATGATTACTCCAGCCGGACGCCCTGAAGTACTCATAGTGGAATTATCACGGGCTTGGGAACAAAGAAAAAGTTTGAGAGATTTGCAATGTGGTGCAGAAAGAACTCCCTCCCTTCACCTTATGAAGGAAAAAAATATTAGTGGGTTGGAGTTGATAATCGATGCAATGTATTGGGTTTTTTCTATCAGTTTTTCTATGAGTAGTGTTGGACCGAGTGGACGTATTGGGTACTTTTGGACATCAATAATTATTGATATGAATTTTTTTAGTTCTAACCATATTGATGTGTTAGTGCAAGCATAAGATGGAGGAGCACAATGGTGCTTTACCGGTTTGTACGGGGAACCACGATGAGAGAATCGACACACTAGGTGAATCTTGTTGCTATGTTGATCAAATGTGCTGACGTATCTATCCTTATGCATGGAGAAGTTCGTATGACCTTGTTCAGTTTTGAGAAATTCAGTGTGAATGATTGCCCTCACGTAGAAATGAAAGCATTTAGAGAGTGCATTGAAGATTGCAGGTTGATAGATGTTGGTTGGTATGGATTGCCATTGGGATATGACGATATCCAACATTATCAGGCAAAGATTTAAAGTAAATATTGATCGTGCATTTGGAACGATGCTCTTCATGTGTGTTTGTAGTGGCCCGATTTATGCGGATCAATGTGGTTGATCTTATTACTATCTCCTGGTTATGCGGATGAGAGGGAAAGATGAGAAATGAAGAGTTCCTTTAGAAAAAGCTTCTTATATCAAAATGTGTGGCACACTATCGACGACTATAACAAGAATGGAAGGAAATGCCTTTCACATTGTTTGGCTTGTGGATGGAAAAAAAATTGCAGATATCTCATCAGAGTTGGAGAGATGGGGCACATCAAAAGTTGGTAATTTCAAGGAGACACTCGCCACTCCATTTAATGACCTGGAGTGGGCCGAAAGAAAAATTTGTTAGGTTTGCGATTGGTGTATGTAGTCAAATTTAAAATTTCCAACCTACGTAGCACACAAGATGTACTATGCAGGTAAAGTTGTGGATAAATATGATTCGTTACCAACACGAAGCACGGAAGTACTGTCGATGACGATGTCGGTGATGCGTGTTGAGGACTGTTAAAGATTCCCTATATCCCACCATCTAGATCTAGCGGAGTGAGGGTATCACATGTTACTTTCTGAGAGCTCGCACAAATGTGTCCGAAAAAGTACTGCAGGGCTTCACCGTCTAGTACTAGGCACCGAAGGTTCACATTAAGGTTGAGAGATCTCAACATATGGGAGAGAGAGGAAAATAAATCAGAACTAGGTCTAATCGAGAGATGATTGTCATCTACCAATTAGAATAATCCTTAAACCAATCAAAGGCTCTAATTAGAAGGTCTATTATAATTAGAGAGTTTCTATTAGAGCCTCTAATCCAATTAGAGGGTATCTAATTAGTGTCTCTAATTCTTCTCGAGCGAGAGACATAGGGCTAATTGATGTGTCTCAATTCTTGGGATTTGCGGAGTATATACAGTGGAACAAGGGAGGGGACCTTCCAAGTTTTTTGGTCGGTTTGGGAGGGCGAAATCTGATCGCATCCCTCCCTCCTAGTTCAATGCAAATTCGACTTTGGAGTCCCTCCCAATCCCACCAAAAACTTGTCTTTTTCTCAATTTTGGGTTTTTTCTTTTCCACTTTTTCCTCATTATTTATTTATCAAATAAATCATGGAAAAGCCAGGAAGGCCAATGCACATTGTGTGACACTGGGTCCCACCTGGCAGCCCCTAAAATTAGGGTTTGTCCACATGACGGAATCTGCCCCCTCCGGCACTGCCCCCTATATGGAAATACCTCGAGAACTCTTCCACAACCAAGTGACCCCTATAGATAAAATCATCAGTCTTTTCTAACAATGTCATAACCATATTCCCGACATTCTGGGACATCTCATATCCTTTGTTATATCCCATATAACATTTTTCCAACACCGACATTATTTCTCTCTTATGGAAACTTTCCCGAAACGACTCCGATTGACACCGGACTTGTTTATGTGCTATCATAATGATAACAACCATTACCTATTGATGTTAGAAACATACTTCAAACATATCTGGACATCTCATGTCCTCCATAATCACTCTTAAATATTTAGTCTATCACATTGGAATTACCCGAAAGATACCCTACTCTCCTCCAAACGAATCCAATGCAAACAACAAACTTTGACGCATTAAGTGTGTGACCCCTACAAGTTTGATAACTAGTAGAGATGATTGGAAAAAATATTTCCCAAACAATAATGAACATCGGAGCCGTGGACATCCATATTGATTCCTACAAGTTATATGAAGAAAACAGCTAAACCTGTTGGTTTATAAGTAAGTTCCTATTACTTCACGATAACAATCAATACCTAGGGACGAGATAAATGATAAGACAATGATTAAACTCTTTAATCACCTTTTCACATTATTCCGAATATCCGGCACTCCTTTTACTCGTTACCATAACATAGTATCGCCATGACTAGTGTCATGTCCTTGTCTGCGCAGACTTATTTACCAATACTATTTCACCGAGTGGATCCTGGATGTATCACCCTATTAACTAGAGAAGTAATTCCCAATCTTGGACTACCACAATGAATAAATACTTTTCTGACCACCCAGGGTTAGCCTTTTTGGTCACCCAGTTTACGGTGTGATATTTGACTATACAAAAAATGATCCTTACGGTAAACATCATTGAATATTCTCATTGACTAAGGAAGAAAATGTAGCATCCCAACTTTTAATAAAGATGGAATACCTGTGTTATTGTGCTAGTCCCTGGATCAATTGCTAGCACCACAGTACAAAATGAAATATCATGCAAATGCATCAAATTCTATTACAACGCATGATCCAGTCTTTACAAAATAGGATTACAACTTGCATAGTCTTAGAAGACTAGCAGAAAGGAAATAAATACAGCGGAAAACAAGGTACAACATTGAGCCCGTCTTCTTCATGTGCCACAGGCAAAACATGTTGGCGATAGTCTCGAGATCCTAAACGAAATCCTCATTCGTCTTCAGAAACATCTGCAATATGGAATATGCAGCCACAAGGGAGTCAATACAATTTAATGTATTGGCAAGTAACACTATGGTGGATATAAATGGCAAGACTAATACTACATGCTTATTTGGCTGAGTGGAGTTTTGGCTAAGTTTGCATAAAGCCAGTTTTGTCCTATCTCTTTTGTAAAACAAACTTTTCTTTTCAAAGGGGTGGCAACATTGGATTTAGATCCAAGCACCACAATACTCTTCACTTGGTCAAAATTTTACTTATTGAGATTGATGATGAGATTCTTCCGTCAATCCTTGTCCAGCTGCTCATAGTTGTCCATAACCGGGGACACGGCTAAGATCTTAGTTTGTTGACTCTGCAGAGCTTGTGCACTTTCACCTTCAGACCCAACTCAACCCAAACATCCTATACACCCTGAGTGCATTAAGGAAAGGAGAAGAATCGAGACGAGATCTTTCAGAAACAAGAATTCAACCCAATGGCAAGACCCGTTCCACCTATAATTATGCTACATCTGCTTGTCAAGCCCAGGCTGAACCCTCACAACTTAGTTGATCAAGACAGAGCCCATATGACTAAAGGCTGCACTGGAAGCAATCTAAACTTGGGGAACATCATAATCACTTTGTTCCTGGGTGGCATTCCTCAAGTGAACAACCCCTCGGGGAGACACTCAACTCTCATCAGCCAAACAACCAAATCCACCCAGGTGGTTCATTGAAGTTTATACTTAGTAATTTTCCTCATCATCAAGTAAAACAATTTTTGTAGCAAGGCTAAGCATCAACTAAGTACCAAGGCATCAAAACAACAAGGTATAAGGATGGCTACACACTACTAGGATATAGCATAGCATAATATAACTTAGTAAAATTTCCTATCAATGCATACTACTTAAAATCAACTAATGCATATAGAAAATAATGGGTAGTTGATGGTGTCTTACTTGCCTTGTTGAAGTTGGTGAAGATATCACACTCTCTTCACAAAAGATCGTTGCTCTCCGTACAATCTATTCATTGAAAACACAATAACAAAATAAACAAACATTCTACCAAACAAACATACAAGTGTAGAAAACATACATAGCAACTAACATATCAAAAGGGGCTTCACCAAGTTGGTTAGGACAAAGTTTAGGTTTGAGTTGAAAGATTCATTCTCTAGTGGTCTCATTCTTGTTAAGGAAATTCCAATGGTTTACTTAGGAAGGGCTAGGTTGAGTTTGTAGAAAACTAACTTTATTATAATCATACTTGTCGAGGAAGTTCCAAGAGTTCACTTAGAATAAACATATTACTTCTTCAACTAAAGTAATACATGCAAACACTTGGTCATATTCACCTTAAAAAATATTTGAGTGACTATGTTATTATTTTCCATTGTGGTTAGGGTAGGTATACTAACTTCATCATCAAAGGGAAAATATTACTAAGTCTTGGGTTTTCCATTTGGGTCAAAGGTTGGACAAAAATAACTTGTTACTCTTCAACTTGTATGGATTGCTTCTAGACCTCATGTGATTGCCTTCTTGAAGATCATCATGCCATCTAAGTTATTTCCTTCCTTGGTGTGGTGCTTCTCTTGGTCTTGATAGTCTTCATGTTTTCTCACTAATTGGTCTGGGCATGGGATGGGCACAAAAACCACTAAGTCAATTTGAAAAGAAAAATAAGAAGAAAGATAGAAAGAGAGAGGGAGATGCTTTCTTCTGAATTTCTTCACACTTGTACTTCCTTGAGTTTCTTCTAGGTGTGGGGTCCAAGTATTTTCTTAAAAACTTCTTCATTGATCTTCCTTGTAGCTCTTCATGTTGCCACCAAGTTTATATTGAAGTTTCATTCTTGTGCTTGAGTCTTGATCTCCATTTTGCTGACTTGGTGAATTCTTGAAGCAAGAATGGAGAATGGAGAAGTAGATAGAAAGCAAAGGTACTAGGGTCTAAGGTTTACCACTTGGTATTATATGTGATTGGCACATTCTAAGGACATGGCTTGGCTCCAAATGGACATAACATCAAATAATAACAATTGAAAACAATTCCTAAGTCATGGTGAAAATGGATGTATCACTAGGTTGGGTTTTTGGTCAAAAACACATGGCCATGGTCCAAGGATGTCCAAAATGGTTGGGCAAGGTTGTTTCTGGTTCAAGGTTGTCAAATGGAACAATTTTGCAAAAGGAACTATATTGAAATTATTTACAGAATTGAATCTATGTCAAAATTACTCAAATACTCCAATTAATTCTAAATTCAATTTTAATTTGATCAACAATTGATTTGGGACAGGGGATGAAATTACACATCCTAAGGTTTCCAAATATATTTTATTTGCAATTTTTGGATTTTAGAATTTGAATTATGCCAAATTTCATCAAACAAGCATATTTGAATTTGAACAAATTTAAGTTTGTCAAATTTGAATTTGGACAGTGCCAAAAGTTTCTATATGTCAAGGGCTTTTCAAAAGTCCAAGATCATTAAATTTGGCCAAGTGGTTTAAAAGTTATGAGGTTTTGAAATTGCAGGGACTAATCTGTAAAATTATTTTCTATTTTTATTCGGAATTAAAAATTAGAGACGGGCTGGGCTCAGATGGTTATCTGTCGCGTGGTGCAGCAGACAGGGAGTGGGCCTGGGCCGGTTAGGCGTTGCTCGAGCGGCAACTAAGGAACTTAACGCGCGGCCGATGTGGCGATTTGTGATTCGCCCGTACCTGTTCGGTAAGTGATTTAACCTGGACGCTCCGATCTGAATCTAACGGCTTAGATGCTAGGGTTCGTACCTGGCCGGCAAGGGCGACGGAAATGGTGACGTGGCGGCACTCCGGCGATCCCGAGGCAGAAAGTCGACGCCGGGGCGGTCTTAAGTGCTCGCCAGCGCTCGGGGAGTGTACGGGAAGACTCCCCGCGACACGGTGGAAACAATGGACAACCACGGGACGACCCCACGTGCACAAGCACGGCAACGAGGTGGCCCGATGCGGCCGTGGCTTTTCGGCTCCGGCGAGCTCGTCTTCGTCTCTTCACTGCACCAAAACGAAGGGCGCGGCCATCAAAACGTGTGCACGGTAAGGGGGAAAGAAAAGGAAGCAACAGAGGGCGGCAGAGGCTCACGGGGGATGGTCGAGGATGGAGGAATACGCCGGCGGCCCGTGTGTACTCCGGCGACAAATTTCTCGGCCTTTAGGCACGGTTCTTTGCGAGGAGGGAGGGGAAACAGAGAGGAGGCATGGGGCTTTAACGAGGAGTGAATAGGGGAGACAAAAGAGCAAATTAACGCGAGTAATCGCCGGATTTAAAAATCGGATGAAACGGCTCTTGCAGTTTCTACTGCGCGCTGAAGACGATGATGACGTCAGGATGACGTCATCAATTTTTTTTCTTTTATTCTGTTATTTGTTTTAATTATATCTTCTGTTTTATAAATCCAATTAACATGAAACAAATTTCTAAATTCATAATATTTGAAATACTTTCTAACAATATTTTGAAAACTTTTGAACACATTACATTTTTGAATTATGATATTTGAATAATTCATTAAAAGTGACTTAATAGCATTTTAATAGAAAATCAAATTTAATTTTGAGAAAGGGTTTTATAAAAATAAAGAGACATTAATAAGTCAATATCATTTTTGAAAATCATTTACACTTGTTTTTCTATTTTATATTTTGAATTAGAAATGATTTCACTAATAGCATTAATGCCATTTTAAACAATCAATTATATAAATGAAAATTATTGGTTGAATAAAATATCAGAGACATCAATGTGACATAATATCATTTACAAAATCATATCTAATGGTTTTCATATTTATGATTTTAAAAATATGAAGAAACAATGATAGTCACTTTAATAGAAAACATTAATTTTTTATGATTAAAACAATTTTTAGAAATATTTTCTATGATTCAACTATTGTTTCCTAAGACCCTTTTAGGAACTTTTATATTGTATTTTTCAACATATTAGTGAAACCCAATTTGTATCCTTTTTTTATATTCAAACATAGAGAATTTATTAATAAATGTGGAAATGGGGTTTTAGTAAAAGTAGAAAGGTTTTCCCAAATGAAAACATTGTTTCTCAAAGTGTCTTACTTGTTTACATAAACAATTTTATTTTCTAGCACTATATTTTTGTTGATTGAAAATAACACTTGGAAAAAAATGATCCAACTGATATCTATTTGGGGGTTATCAATAATAGTGAAACCCTTTTTTAGAGAAGAAGAAAAATTTTAGAGATAACAATTCTCTAGTTTTTATATATCAAAAATATTTTCAAGAACATATAGGGTTGAAAACATGTTTGTGTAAGGGTTTGCTTAGAAGAAATATTTTCTTTATGTAGAAATATTTAATTTTGAAAATGACTTTTAGGGTTTATGGAACAGAGGTATATTGGATTTTCATTCCAAAACATAGAACATGTATTGTTTTCTTTTGTTTCTTGCATCTCATTTGGTTTTTGGTGACTTGCATGACATGAAAACAAAAAGTTTCAAATTTTTGTGATTTTTGCATTTTCCAAAAATCAGGGATGTTACAGACTACCACCCTTAAAAGAAATCTCGTCCCGAGATTTTGGAAGGTTAGAAAGAAAGATTTGGGTAACTTGATTCCAAAACAATTGGGTGGGCTACCACCCTTAAAAGAAACTTTTGTGGGTAGTCTATTTTCATTAGATTAGAGTGTAGATTTATTTGAGATTGGCTTGAGTAGAACTTTCCTTTGTGGTAGAGGTGTAGACCAACATAGGTATGTTGAACTACCTTTGACACTGAGGGGTCACTCTTTGGGTCAATCAAAAGTCCTTTGGTCACTCTCAACTTGGTCTTTTGATGTCCTTGGCAATCTTCCAACTTGTTGGTTGTCATCATTGAAGGTAAACACCATGCTATTTCTAAAGAAACTCTCATGGTAGGCAAATTCTTCCATTGCTTGATAGCTCCAAGGTTGGCTTGATCCTTATTAGGCAGTTGGCATTATATCATGGATGTGATTGTTCCTTCACACAGAAGAATGAAATTTGATACTAGCATTCCTCAAATGGGATGGCTTGTGTATCAATAGGGTAAAGGTTGTATGATTCCAAATGGTTTTCGCTATGGTTGGTGAATGAGTATGGTGTTGGGTTTGGTCTAGTAGGGATGAGTAGAGATTTAGAAAGATGGCTAAGGAAGGTTCTTATCCAAAATAGCAGATCAAGGAAACTCATCTTACACACAACACATAACAAACAATATTCAAACCAAACAACAAGGTTTTATAAAACAACTAATATTGTCATACCACACTTATTGGTATGATCAATACACTAACACGCTAACGTTGTTCTAACCAAGTAACTAGATTGGTGGTCTCATCTATATCTTCTTGAGTTTCTTCAAAAATCTTCCCTCAATGTCTTGGGGTATTCTTGATTGTTGTGAAGTATTGGTGTATCTCCAAGTTTTCTTCAATTGTCTTGAGTGTAGGTCTTCATGTGGTGAAACACTTCTTGCACTTCTTGGTATGGTCATCAACATTCTTGTCTTGATGGTATTGAGGAGGAGGTCATCTAGGGAATTTTGAAGGTGAACAATAGATGAGATGATATGAGAAGGATTAAGATGGTTGTTTTGTTTCTAGAAAGTTTGAACATAGAAAGTTTTCAATCCTAGGGTGATCAATGGGTTATTAACAACTTGTTGCGAATTGGATATTCACTATAGTGAGAAGGACAATGCACCCGCAAGCCAATCAGGGAACGGTCTCGTGTCCCGGGACACGTAAAGTTGTCCGGGCCGCTTCATCTCACTATGCCGCTAGGATACCAAATACTCTAAGGAGATAATAACATGATCAAAAATGGCTTCCAAACCTAAGGGTCTCGAATCCTAAAGGCAACACAATGCTCTGATACCATTTTGTAGCATCCCAACTTTTAATAAAGATGGAATACCTGTGTTATTGTGCTAGTCCCTGGATCAATTGCTAGCACCACAGTACAAAATGAAATATCATGCAAATGCATCAAATTCTATTACAACGCATGATCCAGTCTTTACAAAATAGGATTACAACTTGCATAGTCTTAGAAGACTAGCAGAAAGGAAAGAAATACAGCGGAAAACAAGGTACAACATTGAGCCCATCTTCTTCATGTGCCACAGGCAAAACATGTTGGCGATAGTCTCGAGATCCTAAACGAAATCCTCATTCGTCTTCAGAAACATCTGCAATATGGAATATGCAGCCACAAGGGAGTCAATACAATTTAATGTATTGGCAAGTAACACTATGGTGGATATAAATGGCAAGACTAATACTACATGCTTATTTGGCTGAGTGGAGTTTTGGCTAAGTTTGCATAAAGCCAGTTTTGTCCTATCTCTTTTGTAAAACAAACTTTTCTTTTCAAAGGGGTGGCAACATTGGATTTAGATCCAAGCACCACAATACTCTTCACTTGGTCAAAATTTTACTTATTGAAATTGATGATGAGATTCTTCCGTCAATCCTTGTCCAGCTGCTCATAGTTGTCCATAACCGGGGACACGGCTAAGATCTTAGTTTGTTGACTCTGCAGAGCTTGTGCACTTTCACCTTCAGACCCAACTCAACCCAAACATCCTATACACCCTGAGTGAATTAAGGAAAGGAGAAGAATCGAGACGAGATCTTTCAGAAACAAGAATTCAACCCAATGGCAAGACCCGTTCCACCTATAATTATGCTACATCTGCTTGTCAAGCCCAGGCTGAACCCTCACAACTTAGTTGATCAAGACAGAGCCCATATGACTAAAGGATGCACTGGAAGCAATCTAAACTTGGGGAACATCATAATCACTTTGTTCCTGGGTGGCATTCCTCAAGTGAACAACCCCTCGGGGAGACACTCAACTCTCATCAGCCAAACAACCAAATCCACCCAGGTGGTTCATTGAAGTTTATACTTAGTAATTTTCCTCATCATCAAGTAAAACAATTTTTGTAGCAAGGCTAAGCATCTACTAAGTACAAAGTCATCAAAACAACAAGGTATAAGGATGGCTACACACTACTAGGATATAGCATAGCATAATATAACTTAGTAAAATTTCCTATCAATGCATACTACTCAAAATCAACTAATGCATATAGAAAATAATGGGTAGTTGATGGTGTGTTACTTGCCTTGTTGAAGTTGGTGAAGATATCACACTCTCTTCACAAAAGATCGTTGCTCTCCGTACAATCTATTCATTTAAAACACAATAACAAAATAAACAAACATTCTACCAAACAAACATACAAGTGTAGAAAACATACATAGCAACTAACATATCAAAAGGGGCTTAACCAAGTTGGTTAGGACAAAGTTTAGGTTTGAGTTGAAAGATTCATTCTCTAGTGGTCTCATTCTTGTTAAGGAAATTCCAATGGTTTACTTAGGAAGGGCTAGGTTGAGTTTGTAGAAAACTAACTTTATTATAATCATACTTGTCGAGGAAGTTCCAAGAGTTCACTTAGAATAAACATATTACTTCTTCAACTAAAGTAATACATGCAAACACTTGGTCATATTCACCTTCAAAAATATTTGAGTGACTATGTTATTATTTTCCATTGTGGTTAGGGTAGGTATACTTCATCATCAAAGGGAAAATATTACTAAGTCTTGGGTTTTCCATTTGGGTCAAAGGTTGGACAAAAATAACTTGTTACTCTTCAACTTGTATGGATTGCTTCTAGACCTCATGTGATTGCCTTCTTGAAGATCATCATCATGCCATCTAAGTTATTTCCTTCCTTGGTGTGGTGCTTCTCTTGGTCTTGATAGTCTTCATGGTTTTCTCACTAATTGGTCTGGGCATGGGATGGGCACAAAAACCACTAAGTCAATTTGAAAAGAAAAATAAGAAGAAAGATAGAAAGAGAGGGGGGATGCTTTCTTCTGAATTCTTCACTTGTACTTCCTTGAGTTTCTTCTAGGTGTGTGGTCCAAGTATTTTCTTAAAAACTTCTTCATTGATCTTCCTTGTAGCTCTTCATGTTGCCACCAAGTTTATATTGAAGTTCATTCTTGTGCTTGAGTCTTGATCTCCATTTTGCTGACTTGGTGAATTCTTGAAGCAAGAATGGGAGAATGGAGAAGTAGATAGAAAGCAAGGTACTAGGGTCTAAGGTTTACCACTTGGTATTATATGTGATTGGCACATTCTAAGGACATGGCTTGGCTCCAAATGGACATAACATCAAATAATAACAATTGAAAACAATTCCTAAGTCATGGTGAAAATGGATGTATCACTAGGTTGGGTTTTTGGTCAAAAACACATGGCCATGGTCCAAGGATGTCCAAAATGGTTGGGCAAGGTTGTTTCTGGTTCAAGGTTGTCAAATGGAACAATTTTGCAAAAGGAACTATATTGAAATTATTTACAGAATTAAATCTATGTCAAAATTACTCAAATACTCCAATTAATTCTAAATTCAATTTTAATTTGATCAACAATTGATTTGGGACAGGGGATATGAAATTACACATCCTAAGGTTTCCAAATATATTTTATTTGCAATTTTTGGATTTGTAGAATTTGAATTATGCCAAATTTCATCAAACAAGCATATTTGAATGTGAACAAATTTAAGTTTGTCAAATTTGAATTTGGACAGTGCCAAAAGTTTCTATATGTCAAGGGCTTTTCAAAAAGTCCAAGATCATTAAATTTGGCCAAGTGGTTTAAAAGTTATGAGGTTTTGAAATTGCAGGGACTAATCTGTAAAATTATTTTTCTATTTTTATTCGGAATTAAAAATTAGAGACGGGCTGGGCTCAGATGGTTATCTGTCGCGCGGTGCAGCAGACAGGGAGTGGGCCTGGGCCGGTTAGGCGTTGCTCGAGCGGCAACTAAGGAACTTAACGCGCGGCCGATGTGGCGATTTGTGATTCGTCCGTACCTGTTCGGTAAGTGATTTAACCTGGACGCTCCGATCTGAATCTAACGGCTTAGATGCTAGGGTTCGTACCTGGCCGGCAAGGGCCGACGGAAATGGTGACGGTGGCGGCACTCCGCCGATCCTCGAGGCAGAAAGTCGACGCCGGCGGGTCTTAAGTGCTCGCCTGCGCTCGGGGAGTGTACGGGAAGACTCCCCGCGACACGGTGGAAACAATGACAACCACGGGACGACCCCACGTGCACAGAAGCAACGGCAACGAGGTGGCCCGATGCGGCCGTGCGCTTTTCGGCTCCGGCGAGCTCGTCTTCGTCTCTTCACTGCACCAAAACGAAGGGCGCGGCCATCAAAACGTGTGCACGGTAAGGGGGAAAGAAAAGAAGCAACAGAGGGCGGCAGAGGCTCACGGGGATGGTCGAGGATGGAGGAATACGCCGGCGGCCCGTGTGTACTCCGGCGACAAATTTCTCCGGCCTTTAGGCACGGTTCTTTGCGAGGAGGGAGGGGAAACAGAGAGGAGGCATGGGGCTTTAACGAGGAGTGAATAGGGGAGACAAAAGAGCAAATTAACGCGAGTAATCGCCGGATTTAAAATCGGATGAAACGGCTCTTGCAGTTTCTACTGCGCGCTGAAGACGATGATGACGTCAGGATGACGTCATCAATTTTTTTTCTTTTATTCCTGTTTATTTGTTTTAATTATATCTTCTGTTTTATAAATCCAATTAACATGAAACAAATTTCTAAATTCATAATATTTGAAATACTTTCTAACAATACTATTTTGAAAACTTTTGAACACATTACATTTTTGAATTATGATATTTGAATAATTCATTAAAAGTGACTTAATAGCATTTTAATAGAAAATCAAATTTAATTTTGAGAAAGGGTTTTATAAAAAAAAAGAGACATTATATAAGTCAAATATCATTTTTGAAAATCATTTACACTTGTTTTTCTATTTTATATTTTGAATTAGAAATGATTCACTAATAGCATATTAATGCCATTTAAACATATCAATTATATAAATGAAAATTATTGGTTGAATAAAATATCAGAGACATCAATGTGACATAATATCATTTTACAAAATCATATCTAATGGTTTTCATATTTTATGATTTTAAAAATATGAAGAAACAATGATAGTCACTTTAATAGAAAACATTAATTTTATATGATTAAAACAATTTTTAGAAATATTTTCTATGATTCAACTATTGTTTCCTAAGACCCTTTTAGGAACTTTATATTGTATATTTCAACATATTAGTGAAACCACAATTTGTATCCTTTTTTTATATTTCAAACATAGAGAATTTATTTAATAAATGTGGAAATGGGGTTTAGTAAAAAGTAGAAAGGTTTTCCCAAATGAAAACATTGTTTTCTCAAAGTGTCTTACTTGTTTACATAAACAATTTATTTCTATAGCACTATATTATTTTGATTGAAATAACACTTGGAAAACAATGATCCAACTGATATCTATTTGGGGTTATCAATAATAGTGAAACCCTTTTTAGAGACAAGAAGAAAATTTTAGAGATAAAAAATTCTCTAGTTTTTATATCAAAAATATTTTCAAGATCATAATTGGGTTGAAAACATGTTTGGTGTAAGGGTTTGCTTAAGAAGAAATATTTTCTTTATGTAGAAATTAATTTTGAAATGACTTAGGGTTTATGGAACAGAGGTATTGGATTTTCATTTCCAAAACATTAGAACATGTATTGTTTTCTTTTGTTTCTTGCATCTCATTTGGTTTTTGGTGACTTGCATGACATGAAAACAAAAAGTTTCAAATTTTTGTGATTTTTGCATTTTCCAAAAATCAGGGATGTTACAGAAAACAAGATGACCAATCTGTGATAATGCTATTTAGGAAAACTAATCTCATAGTATCTCAAGTACTTTGGTCTACTCAGCCACAATGTTGAAACAACAATGTGCTCCCATTAATATTGACATAACAAATGTCCATGACCCGAAAAACATGGTCATCCTATATTAATGAGTTTGTCTGTGAGACATGACAAAGGGTTATAACGTTGTGTTTATGTTTGTACACGTGCGTATGTGTTTTCTTTGAATCTCATATTCAGTGTCCATAATAGTTATAACATGAAAACATAATAAATTAATCATATCACTATCTTCGGGTTATGCGGATGAGAGGGAAACATGAGAAATGAAGATTTCCTTTGGAAAAAGCTTCTGATATCAAAATGTGTGGAAGACTATTGACGACTGTAACAAGAATGGAAGGAAATGCCTTTAAGATTGTATGAATTGTGTAAAAGACCTTGTAGATATATATGTCATCGGAGTTGGAGTGTTGGAGCACATCAAAAGTAGGTAATTTCAATGAGAAGCTCGCCACTCCACGCAATTACCTGGAGGGGGCCCAGGGTAACATATGTTGGGTTGGGGACATCATAAGAGGAAAAGGATATTATGGAACAAATTATCCAAAGTTTACATCAAGAGAAATTTTGGGTAAAATAAAAGGCCCATATTCATAGTCTCTGATATGGAGATTAGAATTTGGTTGATTTGCAAGTACAAGTAGCCTAGTTTAAGCGTATGAATCTTTTTTCTAGTTTGTAGTGAAACCATAATTCCAAAGCTAAGAGAAAAATAAGCGCATTTAAAGATTCAAAGTTTTACTCAGCAACTTTACCCGTATGAAGGAATGTCATATATGGAGGGGTGTATGCATGTTGTGGAGGAGTGAGTCACACAAACGAGGAGGTGGTCGGCAATATTTTACTACTGATAAAGTGCTCTATGCACTTTTTCGGATGCATCATTCGGCTCCGGGTGTAGATTTCTATACAACGGGTTTCTTCGAACGTCATTGGGAGCTTGTCTAAGGGGTGCTAGTATCAGTGGTGCTATATTTTCATTAGGGGCGGAGGACCCCTTCAGGCATGGTAGGGCGGCTACCCTGCCTTGATGTTTTACACAAAATCAAGTATATAGATGCAGCACAGTTGACGGTCGGTTAGTTCCATTCATCATTCCGGGATACATGGCAATTGGAAAATAAAGTGGAAAGAAAGGTCAGAGATAGGACGGGCGGCTGGTTATTGGCCTTTTGGTTCAACTTGGCAGATAGCAGAGCGATGATGATTTGGTTTTTCTCGGCCTCGGGCATTTTGCAGGTTTCATAGCTCGTTATTCTTCTGTTTGTAAATGGAACGGTCATGCTGTGTTTGTTGATTTGTTCACTTTCTGCCGAGTTACTCTACATTGGTATTTAGAATAAGCACTCTCTTGGATGGTCTTATTTTTTTTGTTTTGTATTATCATATTTTGTCGGTTTTACTACAAATATTATCTTTATCATAATTAGATTTTATCAACAAAATTGGCTTTAGAGTTATCCCCACCTTAATTATTTTTTTGTCCTCCGCCACTATTTCCATAGTGGGGGTGAGCAGCCAGCTGAGCTCTACGATAAAGCCAGAATGCTTATTCGTAAGGTACCAAATTATTTCCTTATGTACCGTGTTATTAAGATTTGCACGAAGATGATCTCTATTCAATTGTGTCTGGTATTAGAGGAGACAGTTAGTCAGGAGCGGAGTGCTTTATTTCCTAGGAGTTTGATTACATCTAATTCCCTGAAGTATATTGAGTTTATCCATCTGATGAATATGAGGAGAATGCAAAGGAACGAACATGTGCGGTTAAGCTAGACATAAGTGAAGGCATGCGAGTTAGTAGAGTGACCATCGCTAGCTAGAATCTATTAAGATTGAGTTGGGATTCTCTAAATCAATTTCTCATCTTGATGACTTTGATCATGGAGTGTTTGCCTTCGGTGCAATTTTCGGTGAAAGGGAATGGAGAATTTTTGCCTCATTTTACCCCATCTCAATGATTTGGTCAACAAGATCCCATATCACCACATCTATTTTTTTGTGAGTCAAAGATTTGTTGGTTCTACTAAACAAATTTAGTATGGGGTTTCAGACATAGGGATGAGAGGTCTATAATAGGTCACCCTGGATGACTCCTTTTTTTCGTGGATGATAGTCGAAATTTTATTGAAAATTCACCTTGGGCCATCGCAAAGGTCAATGTTATTTTGAATTTCTATAATGAAGCATCAAGATAGCTTGTAAAATATACAAAATAGCTCTATTTTATTAGTCAAAGTTTCCAAGATGGCTAGAGAATCTCCGTCAAGAAGTGGGGATAAATATCTGGTAGAATATTTTAGCAAAAAATACCTTGGGTTGTCGACGTTGTGGGAAGGTTATGGAGTGAGCCCTTTGATTACACATCTAGGAGAATTCGGAACAAACTTAATGGAAGAATAGAGAGGAATCTCTCCTATGCAACCAAGGAGGTTCCAATTGAGTTCATCATGCCAACGTACATCATGAGTTGTTTCCTTCTAGAAAATGGCGCCCATCAAAAGCTAACTTCTCTTATTGTGAAGGTTTTTTTAAGAGAAAAGTGGTTTCATATAATATTGGTGATAATGGTTTTAAAATCATATTGTAACCCAAACGGAAGTAGATTCATGGGGTTGCTTTAACCAGCAGACCTGAGCTAGCCTACCTAATTCATGGGCAACCAGATTTCTATCTCTTCTCACGAAGTTTCAACAGGGTGGGTTTTCAGATAAAGTAGTAGGAGCATTGTAGGGAACATGGACGTTTGATATTTCTATAGTTTGTTGCTTGTGGAGAGTTAAAATGACTGTGGCGCAGTCACTCTTTATGATCACGTCACGACATATAAACCTGGACGCCAGCGACGATCCTTCTAAAACAGCATAAGCTTTGGCCTCTTCCGCCTTTGTAATTCCTTCAAGTTTTCTGCCTCTTATTCCGCAGTTTTGGTTGAGTGGTTCATTATATATATATTCTCAATGCACTGGTTGGCCTCGGATAAGATGGCAAAACCTAAATGTTATGGAGGAATGGGTTTTAGGGAGTTGCACATGTTTATCCTTCTTTGATAGGTAAACTAGGATGAAATATGATTAAAAAACTTAAATCTTTATGTGCTCAAGTGTTAAGCAGGGTATAAAATTTTAACGGTGACTTCATGTAAGTTGTGGCAGTAAGTACGTCATCAAGAATTTAGTGAGCTATTAAAGTTGGGGGGTGAACCGCCTGAAGTGGGCTTCATCATGCACATTGGATCCCGTGAAGAGTTTCAATATGGAATGATAATTATATTTCAGGTTCCACTTCAAAACGGACTATATGTCAACTGCAAGATATGGATAAATAAGTTGTTAGCAGCTTTATCGAGCTAGGCAGACATCAGAGGAATGACCAACATATTTGTTCAATTTTCTTTGGCCTTTATTCGAATAGAATTTTGCCAATTCCCAATAAGGTATATGTATGGAGAGGATTCTCTAGAACATGCTCATGAAAAATGAGGCATGTACTTAGTCTGGTCTGTTATTTGACTTTAGTATCAGATAAGGAGCAGCAGGAAGATGTATAGAGGAATAGAATTGCACGTGATGATATAAAGTGGAGGAAGTCATCAAAGCTTGATGTTTTACCGCAAGTATGAGTATTGGTGGAGAGTTCTCACACGAATTTTTCCGGATGAAGTAATTCTTGCCACACAAAATATCAAAGAATGAAAAACCTATCTGGTATGATAGCAACATTACAGATTTTGATGCACGATCTTGTGGAGGGTTCGCATGTGCCACTTTTTTGGACTACCGCTAATGGTTCTTTCAGTTTAAAATTTTCACGGGAACACGCTGTAACATGGGAATATGACATACTTAATGAAGCCTCATTTTAAAGTTTGGATGAAGAACTGGCCATATCATAAATCGCCTCCATAAGGATTCCATGAACATGTGGGGAGCCATGATGATTAAGGGCTCAACGCGGAGAAGAAAATGTATTATATTTCGGAGACTTTGGCCATGGTGGGTGGTCTAAAGGATAAGAAAGCTAAAACCACCAAACCTCCCTATACTTTGTATGTGCATAATTAGAAGTCCTGAATGGGTCATTAGTTAAGTTGATGGTACTTCCTCAAGTGTCGGGGCTGCTCGTGAATTCAAAGGGTTTTAGGAGTGTGTGATACCAATTTTACTAAGGTATTGTTGATCCTCTTATCTTTTAAAATCTTGCATTGCGAGATGCATTGGTGGCTTCATTGAACCTAAACTTTCAAAAATGATAGCGACCGGCCCAGTTATGGCAGGAGAGATGGAACGAACGAGCAGTGATTTCTCCTATCATTAGTGAAATGTGATCTTAGTGTAGCATTTAGTTCTTCCAGGATTTTGTTTGCTCTTGAATCAGTGAACGATGTGCCCATGAGTGTCCACACTTGCACGCACTCATTGTATCTCTATGAGTGGCGGAATGGAATTTTTTTGCCAATTTTCGAGACTTTGATTTTAATTTGATTGTCTCCCACATTTACCACCGCATGTTAGTGAAGCATTATATGGAAAGTAAATAAAATGAAAAGTAAATAGTGACAAATTTACAAATACCCTGGTTGGATGTGAGAAGCCGTAGTGTAGACTAATGAATTGGTAGAATCTTGCAAATTATCTCTCTCACTGTTACACAATCTCTGTCTCTCTTGCTTCAAATAAGTTTTCTCGATATTTTCTGTATTTTCTGTATGCACATTAATTTTGTGTGTGCTTAAAAGATGCATAAATACTTCCACGACACTGTTGATGAATAAAGGGTTGCTTTGAGTGTATGAAACATTATCTATCTATATATATGTACGTACGTGCAGACTCATGTACATATATGCCAACATGTTGATGACTCGTTTTTTCTTACGAGTTTCAAGAATGCCGGTGTTAATGCCATGTACATAATTTAGTGATTTTAATATTGTTTTTCTATTTCGATCGTGATCGGTTTCAATCGAGCAAGAGAGATTACACACACATGGTGTATGCATTCATGGCATCACTCCTCATTTTAGAGTGTAAGGCTAAAACAATGGTCGCGACCACCCTCGCACATACTTATCACACATAATTCCATTTGGTTTTGGTTGCAAGTGACCCATGTATCAATGAAGTTTTGTTGTGTACGCGTTCGTATATATGCAAATAATTATTATGTTTCACTGAATAAATGTGCTACATATATGATGCGCTACCAGTGAAGGTAAGCATATCTTTTCTCTTGATACCGGTGACTAGGCTACCCATGTGTAGCATATGAAATTCCATCATATATAGGTCATTGGTTAAGTTGATGGTACTTCCTCAAGTGTCGGGGCTGCTCGTGAATTCAAAGGGTTTTAGGAGTGTGTGGTACCAATTTTACTAAGGTATTGTTGATCGTCTTATCTTTTAAAATCTTGCATTGCGAGATGCATTGGTGGCTTCATTGAACCTAAACTTTCACAAAATGATAGCAACCGGCCCTGTTACAGCAGGAGAGATGGAATGAACGAGCAGTGATTTCTCCTATCATTAGTTAAATGTGATCTTAGTGTAGAATTTAGTTCTTTCGGGATTTTGTTTGCTCGTCAATCAGTGAACGGTGTGCCCATGAGTGTCCACACTTGCACGCACTCATTGTATCTCTATGAGTGGCGGAATGGAATTTGTTTGCTAATTTTCGAGACTTTGATATTAATTTGATTGTCTCCCACATTTACCACCGCATGTTAGTGAAGCATTATATGGCAAGTAAATAAAGTGAAAAGTAAAATGTGACAATTTTACAAATACCCTGTGTGGGGACCCCAGACTAGCAGCCCGAGACCTCTAGTATGCATACATTCACGATCCCATGATCCGTTAGTCATGAACAACATACTCGAGTTGGCATTGCGGATTACAACATCCACTACACGAATACACGGCTTACACAACTGGTCACATGACTTAGTTGAAACAACTGCCACGCAGGGCAGGAACACACACTAAAAACAACGGAAGTCTACAAAACACACTCATGGTAAACCCAAGTCATGCCTTGACTACCTACAGGCTACTGACTCGGAGACGTTCCTAGTTCGCACTGCCGTTAGCAACACCATCTTCTTCAGGTTCTCTGGGTTCCTGCTCAGATTCTGGCTAAGACAATAGCCAGAGACGAAACCATTGTGAGTACATTGGAATGTACTCGCAAGACACCCCAAATGAAAGATAAAAATGCAAGTATGCATATATAGGTGGTAGGAAGGTTGTAATTAAGGTTCAACTAGCCATGATGAATTTAAGACCCATCATAGTTGCACAAGTTTTAGTTTTTCTTTGTTGAAGAAGATACTTCAAAAGATATTTAATTTCTCTTGTAGATATTGCATAACCACAAAGTTTTGATAAAGCATTCTAAAATAAAGAAAGTTTCTCTTTGCAAAACTTCTTGGAGAATCACCTCTTCAAAACCATCATTTTTCCCGTACCTCAAAGGTAGAATCATTCCCTTTCAACGTACCTCCCAGATACAATTGCAAAACACTTTCCATCTTTTTGAAAACCTTAACACACAATGCTAGCTACATGGACATTCAACTGTCCATATCAGAGGACGCGGCTTTTCTGAATAGTTTTACTCTGCAGAGGTGTACACAATCCACAAGATCCAGTACATCCGCCGTGAACAACCACGGACTATCCAAGACAGTATGCAAACATCAGATAACTGGTCCTAACTATCCACTATGCAAGCGCTAGTAAATGGCTACCTCTTCAACTGCGTTTGTTCTCCCCGGCACTGAGTGAGTCAGCCGTATCGATCCGGTTTCCCCTGACATCACACCGCCATGACAGGAGACCCAACTGTTGCAACCGGTGGCGAACTTAATCCCCACACTCTGAATGTCCCATCTTTTCCTTTCTGGCGACAATTCGGTTCGGGGGACTCTAACCCCTATAGCACATTGAGGTAGACATGGACTAACACCGACAAGCTTTTAGCTAGACCCCGTTCCCATATTGGGGTAATGTGGCAGCACGGCTTGGTTGTCCGACGAAGACTAGGTTATGTGTCATTTTTGGAAAACAAGTCGAAAACATTTCCTTCTTCACATACCTCCCTCGTACAAGGTCCCACCTTTCCTCCGGGTTTTTCCAAGGCTTATATTTTCCAAAAACACCAAGTGTAAATGTCCACTAAGGGACTTAAGTTAATAAAGTGATGATACTAAATATCTAAAGGGCTTGGTAACACCAAGATTATATAGTGGATATAGCATATTAGATACATAAAATAGATAGTGGTGTAGTCCACTTGAGGAAGTAGTTTTTGAATAAACTTTCGTAAAACTTCAGAAGTAAAGCATGCATGATAGATAATGGTAAGTAAAACAACAGCATGCATTTTGAGTGGCTTGCCTTGGCACTGGTCTTGGTCTTGCTCTTGAAATAAACAAGAGTTGCAATAAAAACCTCTCCGGGGAATAATACCGTCTTCGTTATCTAACGGCGTAAACTCAAAAAGGAAAACACCCAATCAGAATCAAACAAAGGCAAGCACTTGACAAAAAGTAAACATACAGAAAGCATTTCATCAAACAAGTACACTCACAAACAATATTACTAGGGTGCACACCATCAAGCAAAACATGCACAAACAACACACATGAATAGCACTAGAATAGATGCTAAGAATCCTCAACCAAAATGGCATGAGTCCAGTGGGTGTGCCACTCTCATAACATTCCCAAATAAGGTTAAATGACTCTCTGGTCATTCATGAGGATGAACAAAATAACAAGAAAATAATCTAGAAACAACTACACATGCACAGGAAATTAATATCAAGCAATAATACAAGCCCATAGTAACACATGCATTTCTAAAGATGGAGAAATAATATAACCAGTAGCTACGCAACCTAATAACAGAGACAAAACAATACCAAACATATCATGGCATCACTCAATGCATGAAAATAATCATGGAGCAAAACAACTATTAATACTAGACATGAAAAAAGGGCTATTTAGACCAGCATACATGCATAACAAAAATGGATCATCACACATGATTTATTCTAACATGATGGATCTGTAAGATAGCATCCAAATAACATAGAAAAGAACACCTAGACATGCTAGGAATCTCAAAATAACAACCTAATCAATGCCTCAAAAATTGAGCATGCAAATAACAACATCATGGCAGAAAATCATCTAAAACTATTATAGCATGACAAATTTATCTAGAGATTACTCAAGCATGTAAGCAAGTATAATAAGCTAGAATAACAGTAGCTATGCTATGGAAAATAATACTAAATCCTTTATGCAAGTCATCATACCCATAAGAAGAATAACAGGATTTATACTAATATTACTTAGGAAAACAACTCTATGGAAATATACTATAACAACATGCTTTTCACACACATTTTCTTAACATGATAATGAAACACCCAAAAACATATTTCCAACATGTATTAATAACCTACACATGCTGGGAATCAATTTTATAACAAAAACAATATAACACACGATTTAATAAAGGCATAGCAATAATATGCAGAAAAAAGGCTAAACAGTAAATAATGCACCAAGCCTATTCTTTAAATCCTAAAATCATTAAAATCTAGTATAACGTGCTCCTAGTCTCTAGCAAACCAACACAATTAGATTCACTTCAAAAATCATCACCAATCAAATTAAATAATTCACATAAGGGCTCTCTAGCCTAAAATTAACTTGCATGTCATTTTCAATAAACAACTAAAGTCAACACAAGGTCAACTGCCACAGATAGACATTTTCAAGGGCTACTCAAAACAGTTGATTTTTCATGATTTGGATACATAAAACTCTAGTTATTAAATAAAAGGTGTTAATGAGTTCTTCTGCCATTTATTTTATTTCTCCTAAAATACAGCACAAAACCCAGATCTACAAGTTGGAGATGGTTAATAACTTGTAGATATACATCTGTGATTTTTAGTGTGGAATATTTTACTAGATAGCATTTTCATTTTGAATAAAAGCAAACAGCTAGAAACAGATCTGCTCGGAAAGAAATACCACCTGCAGAAAAAAAAACAGGAATGGGCCAGATTTGGAGAGTGATGGGCCGCGCAGAGGCAGGCCAGCCCGTGAGCGAGCACGCGCGGTCGAACCGGTATGCTGCCGTAAGATCAGAAATCAGCGGCCGAGATTCAATGTTGCTGGATTCAAACACACCCGTTGGATGCGGATCCGTCGACAGTGAGGAGACCACGTCATCCATCGTTGGCGGCGACCATAAACGGGTGGTGGAAACGGATAGCAACGGCGGAGCTAGGTATTCTCTGCTGGAGTTTCGCCGTGGAGAGATTCAGGGCTTCCCCGGAAGCGAGACCTACACCAATCGGTAGCGGGAGGCGACGCGAACCACATGCTCCCACTCCCGCTTGCAGGGGATGGCCGAGGGGGAGTCCTTGACAAGGTGCGACGGCCGGTGACCAAGGTCGTCGTCGGGATCACACCTGTAGAGGGTAAAACTCAAAATTAAAAAGGGCAACATCCTATAGAGGCCAAGGGAGAGGGAATGAAGCATATGGAGAGGGCGGAGAGGACCTGCAACGTTGGCTAAACAAGGAGGTTACCCGCAGCGGTCGGCGGCTGATTCCGGCGAACAACCGTGTTAGGGAGAGGGGTTTCCGGCTAGGGGTTCGATTGATGAGGAGTGAGTCTTAAGAGGCATGTTGTGTAGAAAGGAGGTGGCTCGGGGTTTTCGGGCTTTCGAGCATGGCGAACAACGCCCACGGCGACCACATGCGTGCTTGCTCGAGCTCGATGAGGCGGTGAGAGTGTGTTAGGGAGGTTCACAGAGGTGAGGAGGTCCTCCAGGCGAGAGGGGTTGGAAGGAGGAGGTTCGAGGTGAGCGGGAGCCGAGTGCTAATGCCGGCACCCGCAGGTGTTCTACAGGGGCCAGAGGAAGAAGGAGAGCGAGTTGGGGAAAGTGAAGGGCACGGGTGAGCTTGTGGAGGTCCCGTGAGGGGTGTAGACAAGGATAGATGCTGAGGAGCGATGCCCACGTGTTGGAACAGGAGCGACGTGCCGTGTGTGTCCTGGACGCCATGGACAGCTCATGGGCAAGGAAGAAGAAGACAACCAGAGGGGAGGGGGTATGCCAGGGAGTGTACACGATGCATAAATAGTATTGTGGTGCAAGGGCAGCCCCTGGTATGCATTGTGGAGATGGAACTAGAAAAAAGGGTGGGTGATCACCATCCTTGTCCTCTAGTTGGTGGGTGAGCTAGAGAGAGAGATATGGTTGGGTAGACCATGTCCAGGAGGTGAGGGAAGATATTTTCCATCTCTCAGAACAAGAGAGAGGTAGGGAGAGTGCAATAATTGATCAAGACATGGATGAACTCAACAATGTCCAAAATAACCAGAGGTGGTTTTTGCTTGGTTTCACCAAAATTTTGAATAGAACAGATATGAAATATCATGTCCATTGGATAGAGGGTGAAAAATTGAGTCTAGGGATGGTGGTCTCATGGTTTTCTAAAAACATTTCTTTCACAAAATTTTGGAAATTCAAAAATGGCAGAAACAGTTTTAAATGTTTTCTCCAAACTTTTCAACACAACTATCAAATGTTTTTTTAATAAATCAGTCCCACATGACCATAGGCATGTTGGGTAATTTTTCCAAGATTTTAGGAAATACTTTTCTTCACAAAATATTTAAAAGTCCATTTCTGGCCTTTCGGAAAGTGGAAAATAATAAATATTAAAATGCTTGTAAAACAAATATTTTTGAGTTGGGATGAGAGATTATATAATATAGGTCTCAAAAGTGATTTTTAATAAACAAATATTTTCAAAATATTTGAGGCACCATGTGGAAAAAGGGTGAAAACAGTAGGTTATTTAATAGGCTAAAAACCATGAGGGATAAATAATTAAATGGCCATTGAAAAATAAATGGACCACATGGATATGATGTATAGGTCATGGAGATGACAAGGGAAGGTTCTTGGGCCTGAAAAAAATATGGGGTGATTTTGAGTAACACAGAGAAAGTGCATCAAGATAACAAGAATATGATCAATATTTAGGGATGCCTTCTAAAGGACTTTGATATAAGATGCCAACGTGTTTCAATATCCATAATAACAACTTTGATAGATAGCATAGATATAGACAATGATATGTATGATGATGCATTGATGATTAGTTCAGGATTTTCCATAGAAACATGTCTCCGAAGTTGGAAGTTTTTAGGAAAAAAGAAGATGATATGGGCATCTGATGGAATATGATATTGATGCTTAATCTTGTTATAAAAAGGTTTTATTTTATTAAAACAACAAACATAAATCAATACTTCAAAGCAAACACAAGATAAGATCACACAACAAGAAGATAAAATAACAAGACACACATGATCCACTCAAACAACTGAGTTCTTCAATTTAATTTTTCAGGTGTTTTTCTCAAGTGTTAATTTGAGGTAGTGAGAAAGGCATACCATGACAAGAGGATTTCATATAGAGGTTCAACTCAAAGCTTGTTCTTTCCAAAAGACTAAAATTGAGGTAAAACAAAATGGTAATATAATCCCCACTTATAGCTTTTGCCAAAGAGAAAAATGAGAGGAGGTTTTTGGAATACTTGCAGAAACATCTTGGTTGAAAACAGGATGGAGATGGTTAGTTCCCAAATACTTTTCATATAGTCTTGGAAATTTTCTTTTGTTTTCTCAAAACTTGGCCTTTGGGTTTCTTCTAAAATCAAAACATTTTCAAAAAGGTTTTTGTCAAAAGAGTGTGATGGATGAAGATGATAAGCTTTCTTGTCATGCCTTGATCACAAGGGTTGTATTTTATGAAAATTATGATCATTGGTTTTAATGTTAGTTGTTAACAAACACAAACACAAACACAAACACAAACACAAACACAAACACAAACACAAACACAAACACAAACACAAACACAAACACAAACACAAACACAAACACAAACACAAACACAAACACAAACACAAACACAAACACAAACACAAACACAAACACAAACACAAACACAAACACATACAACAAGCAAATAGAAAAGAAACACAAGTATTTGTCAAACATATCAAAAGTTTTTGTTGGCCCTGATTTTTGGGTTATTGAAAACAAGTTTTCTCGTGTCTTCCAAAAATTGGGCTGGTACACCTCTTCCCCCCTTAAAAATGAATCTCATCCCCGAGATTCGAAAGTGGGTACTTAAGAGTGTAACTAAAAACAAGAGTCTCGGGCTTCTCCAATTTTTGTAAAAGAAGATCCTTTGGCGGGTTGGTCTTCTGAGAACTTGAGGTGTTGATGTTGTCAGAATGTTGCTTGTCGAGGAGATGGATATGTTCACTTGACACTTCATGTCCTTGATGTTGGTGGAACGACACAAGCTAATGAAGGGTCTTGATTTTGCAGCTTTGCAGACCACATGTCTTTTTCTTGATCTCTTCTTCTTTAGGAGTTTCACGGGTAGTTACCTGTAGCATCCCAACTTTTAATAAAGATGGAATACCTGTGTTATTGTGCTAGTCCCTGGATCAATTGCTAGCACCACAGTACAAAATGAAATATCATGCAAATGCATCAAATTCTATTACATCGCATGATCCAGTCTTTACAAAATAGGATTACAACTTGCATAGTCTTAGAAGACTAGCAGAAAACAAAGAAATACAGCGGAAAACATAGTACAACATTGAGCCCATCTTCTTCATGTGCCACAGGCAAAACATGTTGGCGATAGTCTCGAGATCCTAAACGAAATCCTCACTCGTCTTCAGAAACATCTGCAATATGGAATATGCAGCCACAAGGGAGTCAATACAATTTAATGTATTGGCAAGTAACACTATGGTGGATATAAATGGCAAGACTAATACTACATGCTTATTTGGCTGAGTGGAGTTTTGGCTAAGTTTGCATAAAGCTAGTTTTCTCCTATCACTTTTGTAAAACCAACTTTTCTTTTCAAAAGGGTGGCAACATTGGATTAAAATCCAATCACCACAATACTGTTCACTTGGTCAAATTTTACTTATTGAAATTGATGATGAGATTCTTCCGTCAATCCTTGTCCAGCTGCTCATAGTTGTCCATAACCGGACACGGCTAAGATCTTAGTTTGTTGACTCTGCAGAGGTTGTGCACTTTCACCCTTTGTCTTCAATTAGCCCAAACATCCTATACACCCGGAGTGCATCATGGAAAGGAGAGAATTGAGACGAGATCTTTCAGAAGAAGAATTCAAACCCACCGGCAAGACCCGTTCCACCTATAATTTTGCTACATCTGCTTGTCAAGCCTGGGCTGAACCCTCACAACTTAATTGATCAAGACAGAGCCCATAATGTCAAAAGGCTGCACGGGAAGCTACTAAACTTAGAAGGACATAGTAATCTCTTTGTTCCTGGGTGGCCATCCTCAAGTGACAACCTCAAGTGGAATAACCCTTAGATAAGGGCCCTGAGGAAACACTCAACATAACCCAGTCTTACCACTTCCACCCAGGTGATTCATTCATTAGTTATACTTAGGATTTTTCCTCAACATTTAGCAAAACAAATTTTGTAGCATGGCTAAGCATCTAAATAAGTACCAAGGCATCAAAATAACAAGGTATAAGGATGGCTACACACTACTAGGATATAGCATAGCATAATATAACTTATTAAAATTTCCTATCAATGCATACTACTCAAAAATCAACTAATGCATATAGAAAATAATGGGTAGTTGATGGTGTGTTACTTGCCTTGTTGAAGTTGGTGAAGATATCACACTCTCTTCACAAAAGATCGTTGCTCTCCGTACAATCTATTCATTGAAAACACAAAACCAAATAAACAAGCATCCTAACAAACAAACATACAAGTGGAAAACATACATAGCAACTAACATATCAAAAGGGGCTTAACTAAGTTGGTTAGGACAAGGTTTGGGTTTGAAATATTTATTCTTTCTTGGTTCCATACTCTTTAAGGGATTTCCAAGAGTTTACTTGGGATGGACTAGGTTGAGCTTGATGTGATCTAACTTTATATAACCATACTTGTCGAGGAAGTTCCAAGAGTTCACTAAGAATAAACATATTACTTTTTCAACTAAAGTAATACCTGCAAGCACTTGGTCATATTCACCTTCAAAAATATTTAAGTGACTATGTTAGTATTTTCCATTGTGGTTAGGGTAGGTCTACTAACTTCATCATCAAAGGGAAAATATTACTAAGGCTTGGGTTTTCCATTTGGGTCAATGGTTGGACAAAAACAACTTGTTATTCTTCAACTTGTGTGAATTGCATTCTAGACCTCATGTGATTGCCTTCTTGAAGATCATCATCATGCCATCTAAGTTGTTTCCTTCCTTGGTGTGGTGCTTCTCTTGGTCTTGATAGTCTTCATGGTTTTCACTTCACTAAATTGGTTTGGGTATGGGATGGGCACAAATACCACTAAGTCAAATTGGAAAGAAAATAAGAAGAAAAATAGAAAGAGAGAGGGAGATGTTTTCTTCTGAATTTCTTCACACTTGTACTTCTTGAGTTGCTTCTAGTTGTGGAGTCTTTTCTTCAAACTTCTTCATTGATCTTCCTTGTAGATCTTCATGTTTCCACTAAGTTGAGAATGAAGTTTTCTTCTTGTGCTTGAGTCTTGATCTCCATTTTGCTAACTTGATGATTTCTTGAAGCAAGAATAGGGGAATGGAGAAGTAGATATAAAACTAAATTTCACTACTTGGTACTATATGTGTTTGACACATTCTAAGGACTTGGCTTGGCTCCAAATTGACATAACATCAAATAATAACAGTTAAAAACAATTCCTAAGTCATGGTAAAGATGGATGAATCACTAGGTTGGGTTTTGGTCAAAAACACATGGCCATGGTCCAAGGATGTCCAAAATGGTTGGGCAAGGTTGTTTCTGGTTCAAGGTTATCAAATGGAGCAATTTTGCAAAAGGAACTATATTGAAAATATTTATAGAATTAAATCTATGTCAAAAATACTCAAATAGACAACTAAATTATAAATTCAATTTTAATTTGTTCAAATATTATTTTGGGACAGAGGATATGAAAGTACACATTCTAAGGTTTCCAAATATATTTTATTTGCAATTTTTGGATTTGTAGAATTTGAATTTTGCCAAATTTCATCAAACAAGCATATTGAATTTGAACAAATTTAAGTTTGTCAAATTTGAATTTGGCCAGTGCCAAAAGTTTCTAGATGGCAAGGGCTTTTCAAAAAGTCCAAGATCATTAAATTTGGCCAAGTGGTTAAAAAGTTATGATGGTTGCAAGATACAGGGACTATTCTGCAAATCTGCCAATTAAATTCTATTCGAAAAAATAAACAGAAACCCTGTGGATAAAGTTGGCCACGTGGGGCTCTGTGATTGGATGGGTGTGCTGACTGGGCGCTGACTGGACCAATGACGTGGATAAGTGGATCGATCTGAGCCACTGGATCTGAATCCTACGGTGGCGTACCCCTTCGCAGAAATGATCTAATCTAGGCCCCTGGATCTAGATCTAACGGCTGGAAAATAAATGAGAGAGAGAGGAGGGTCTCACCGGTGGTTTCCCGTCGGAGATGGTGTCGCGGTGGTGCGTGGCGCCGGAGTTTCGAAGGGATGCCGTTCCGGTGGCCCTCGATCTCAGCGGCTACGTCGACGCGATGCGGTGCGAAGCGGTGAGCACTTTGGTGACGACGGCGCGAACTCCCGCTTCCTGAGACGGTGGCAACGAGCGGCCGGATCCGTGCACGCAACGGCGAGCCTCGGTGGTGTATGGTTTCGTCGATGCGCTGCGAAGGAAAATTGATGGAGGGGTCAGGAAGATGCGCGCGGCTGAGGGGAAGAAGGAGGACCCGAAACTGGGGGCGGAGACTCACCAGGTTGGCCGGAATCGGAGGAACACGACGACGGTATCGGAGAACTCCGGCGAGATATTTATCCAGCCTCGGGGTAGGGTTTGGGGGAGGTTGGAGGGAAATGGAGAGGAGCTCGGGTGCTCTTTATAGGTCCAGAGAGGGGGGGCATTCATGGCCTTAATGGCCTGGAATCGAGCGGCGAAAAATCCGGCCGTGACAGGCTCGGTTTGCCTTCCGTGAGGAAGAAAAGGGTGACGTCAGCGATGACGTCATCTTTCCTTTATTTTTCTTTTTCTTTTTCCTGTTAAATGGAAACCTTAATAACTTCTGTTTTAAAAATCCAAATGACATGAAATAAATTTCTAAATTCTTAAGATTTCAAATGCTTTCCATCAATATCATTTTTGAAAACAATTCAACATGTTTTATTTTTGAAATTTGGAAATTTGAATAATTCCTTAATAGTTACTTAATGGGATTTTTAATTTGATAAATTATAAAACATAGTTATTGGTCAATTAAAATTTCAGTGACATTCTAAATGTTGAAAACAAAATTTTGAAAGTCATTCCACCATGTTTTCACAATTATATATATTTTGAAAAATAATAAAACACTAATAATACTTTAAGTCATTTTAAAATTTAGAAAATAATAAATTGATGTTATTGTCTAAATAAAATTTCAGAGACATTTTACATGTCATAAATTATCTTTGGGAAGCCATTTTTAAACCATTTTCACATTTCATAATTTTAGTATGTGAAGGATTCACTAATAGTAACTTAATGGTTTTCAATTGGTTCATATCAATTAATTAATATTGTTGATCAAAAAAATTTAGGATGAAACCACATGTCATAATATTGTTTTCAAAACCCTCTTTTATGTTATTTCCAAAACATTTTATTTTCACCCTTCATGTTTAAAACTTGGAATAACAACTAAAGGTTATTATTAATAATTTTATTCTCCTCAAATACTTTTAAGGCCTAGAACTTTATTAAGGGCTATAAATAATCGAGTAATGTTGCCATAAACTATTTTCAAAGTAATATTACTTGTTTTCATAAACAATTTATTTCTATAGCTATTATCTTTGTTGATTGACATAACACTTGGAAAACAAGGATCCAACTTATATCTATTTTGGGGTTTTCAATAATAGTGAAACCCTTTTTAGAGATAAGAAGAAAAATATTAGAGATAACAATTCTCTAGTTTTTATATATCAAAAATATTTTCAAGATCATAATTGGGTTGAAAACATGTTTGGTGTAAGGGTTTGCTTAAGAAGAATTATTTTATTTATGTAGAAATTATTTATTTTGAAATGACTTTAGGGTTTATGGAATAGAGGTATATTGGATTTTCATTTCCAAAACATTAGAACATGTATTGTTTTCTTTTGTTTCTTGCATCTCATTTGGTTTTTGGTGACTTGCATAACATGAAAACAAAAAGTTTCAAATTTTTCTAATTTTTGAGTTTTCCAAAAATCAGGGATGTTACAGACTACCACCCTTAAAAGAAATCTCGTCCCGAGATTTGGGAAGGCTAGAAAGAAAGAATAGGTTTGGACAACTGGATTCCAAAACAACTGGGTGGGCTACCACCCTTAAAAGAAACTTTTGTGGGTAGTCTATTTTCATTAGATTAGAGTGTAGATTGATTTGAGATTGGCTTGAGTAGAACTTTTCTTCGTGGTAGAGCTGTAGACCAACATAGGTATGTTGGACTACCTTTGACACTGAGGGGTCACTCTTTGGGTCAATCAAAATATCAAGTTGAGAGGATTTCACAACATCATCTCAATATAATGGGAATACATTTCTCAGACATTCATTGTGGTTTATTACACTGGAAGAACTTCTAGGGAAAATAAATTTATTTTCAACATGAAACTTTGCCTAAGATTCCTTCTTTCAGAAAGTCATGTTTCCTTCCTTCTCCCTTTGAGGGCATCCATTTGCATAGTGTCCTTTATCTCTACATGTGAAGCAAGTCACTTGGCTGATGTCTCTATAGACTGAATTGGGGTTCACTTGTCTTTCTTCACTTGTTGATTGTCTTGATACTCCCTATTAGGCAGTTGGCATTGATCATGGATGTGATTGTTCCTTCACACAGAAGAAAGAAATTTGATACTAGCATTCCTCAAATGGGATGGCTTGTGTGTCAATAGGGTAAAGGTTGTATGATTCCAAATGGTTCTCACTATGGTTGGTGAATGAGTATGGTGTTAGGTTTGATCTAGTAGGAATGAGTATAGATTTAGAAAGATGGCTAAGGAGGGTTTTTATCCAAAATAGCAGATAAAGGAAACTCATCTTACAAACAACACATTCATCACACCAAACAACATAGTTTTAGGAAAACATCTAGTATTGTCATACCACACTCATTAGTATGATCAATACTCTAATCGTGTTTTGTGTCTCACAACTTTGTTACATCTCATGGTGGTCTACTATTCAAGGCAGGGTAACAACTTTCTTGCTTTATTCCTCATGAGAGGTCTTCAATACTCAGTCTTCACGATGACCTCTGCGTTCTTGTACATTGTAATGTCTTTTTCAAGAGTGTTGATCTCTTCTTCGGCTTCCTTGAGAATCTTTTTAGTGTTGTGAAGTCTCCACTTGAGTCTCTCAGTAAGTTCTTCAATAGCCCTCCATGCAGCACTTCTTGCTGAATCAAAGAATGTCAAATGCACCTCCTTGTTGGTAAGCATGCAATCTCCTCCCTTCTTGTGGTCGTACTCCTTGTTCATGTACAGATGAATCTGCACCCACCAATATTCAAGATCATCTTCCTCATCAATGTAGGGAAAACCCCAATAGACTGCTGGTCCTTCAAATCCCATGATTGACATGGGATCCTTCAATGCTCTTGGAAAATCAGTGTCACATTCTAGGGTCATGGTCATCATTGGTACTTTCTTGAGTGATTCAATGATGTTGGTCATCTACAGATAAGAGTATACATTAGAAATGTACCATGGAAAGGAGTACGAGGAGAAATGAAGATATAAAATATTCCTTTGTGGAGTAGTTAATAGATAGTATGTTTTTATTCCTATGGCTTTTCCTATTCTAATCCAAACTTAGGGTCTCGAATCCTACAGGCAACACAATGCTCTGATACCATTTTGTAGCATCCCAACTTTTAATAAAGATGGAATACCTGTGTTATTGTGCTAGTCCCTGGATCAATTGCTAGCACCACAGTACAAAATGAAATATCATGCAAATGCATCAAATTCTATTACATCGCATGATCCAGTCTTTACAAAATAGGATTACAACTTGCATAGTCTTAGAAGACTAGCAGAAAACAAAGAAATACAGCGGAAAACATAGTACAACATTGAGCCCATCTTCTTCATGTGCCACAGGCAAAACATGTTGGCGATAGTCTCGAGATCCTAAACGAAATCCTCACTCGTCTTCAGAAACATCTGCAATATGGAATATGCAGCCACAAGGGAGTCAATACAATTTAATGTATGGCAAGTAACACTATGGTGGATATAAATGGCAAGACTAATACTACATGCTTATTTGGCTGAGTGGAGTTTTGGCTAAGTTTGCATAAAGCTAGTTTTCTCCTATCACTTTTGTAAAACCAACTTTTCTTTTCAAAAGGGTGGCAACATTGGATTAAAATCCAATCACCACAATACTGTTCACTTGGTCAAATTTTACTTATTGAAATTGATGATGAGATTCTTCCGTAAATCCTTGTCCAGCTGCTCATAGTTGTCCATAACCGGGGACACGGCTAAGATCTTAGTTTGTTGACTCTGCAGAGGTTGTGCACTTTCACCCTTTGTCTTCAATTAGCCCAAACATCCTATACACCCGGAGTGCATCATGGAAAGGAGAGAATTGAGACGAGATCTTTCAGAAGAAGAATTCAAACCCACCGGCAAGACCCGTTCCACCTATAATTTTGCTACATCTGCTTGTCAAGCCTGGGCTGAACCCTCACAACTTAATTGATCAAGACAGAGCCCATAATGTCAAAAGGCTGCACGGGAAGCTACTAAACTTAGAAGGACATAGTAATCTCTTTGTTCCTGGGTGGCCATCCTCAAGTGACAACCTCAAGTGGAATAACCCTTAGATAAGGGCCCTGAGGAAACACTCAACATAACCCAGTCTTACCACTTCCACCCAGGTGATTCATTCATTAGTTATACTTAGGATTTTTCCTCAACATTTAGCAAAACAAATTTTGTAGCATGGCTAAGCATCTAAATAAGTACCAAGGCATCAAAATAACAAGGTATAAGGATGGCTACACACTACTAGGATATAGCATAGCATAATATAACTTATTAAAATTTCCTATCAATGCATACTACTCAAAAATCAACTAATGCATATAGAAAATAATGGGTAGTTGATGGTGTGTTACTTGCCTTGTTGAAGTTGGTGAAGATATCACACTCTCTTCACAAAAGATCGTTGCTCTCCGTACAATCTATTCATTGAAAACACAAAACCAAATAAACAAGCATCCTAACAAACAAACATACAAGTGTGGAAAACATACATAGCAACTAACATATCAAAAGGGGCTTAACTAAGTTGGTTAGGACAAGGTTTGGGTTTGAAATATTTATTCTTTCTTGGTTCCATACTCTTTAAGGGATTTCCAAGAGTTTACTTGGGATGGACTAGGTTGAGCTTGATGTGATCTAACTTTATTATAACCATACTTGTCGAGGAAGTTCCAAGAGTTCACTAAGAATAAACATATTACTTTTTCAACTAAAGTAATACCTGCAAGCACTTGGTCATATTCACCTTCAAAAATATTTAAGTGACTATGTTAGTATTTTCCATTGTGGTTAGGGTAGGTCTACTAACTTCATCATCAAAGGGAAAATATTACTAAGGCTTGGGTTTTCCATTTGGGTCAATGGTTGGACAAAAACAACTTGTTATTCTTCAACTTGTGTGAATTGCATTCTAGACCTCATGTGATTGCCTTCTTGAAGATCATCATCATGCCATCTAAGTTGTTTCCTTCCTTGGTGTGGTGCTTCTCTTGGTCTTGATAGTCTTCATGGTTTTCACTTCACTAATTGGTTTGGGTATGGGATGGGCACAAATACCACTAAGTCAAATTGGAAAGAAAAATAAGAAGAAAAAAAAAAGAGAGAGGGAGATGTTTTCTTCTGAATTTCTTCACACTTGTACTTCTTGAGTTGCTTCTAGTTGTGGAGTCTTTTCTTCAAAACTTCTTCATTGATCTTCCTTGTAGATCTTCATGTTTCCACTAAGTTGAGAATGAAGTTTTCTTCTTGTGCTTGAGTCTTGATCTCCATTTTGCTAACTTGATGATTTCTTGAAGCAAGAATAGGGGAATGGAGAAGTAGATATAAAACTAAATTTCACTACTTGGTACTATATGTGTTTGACACATTCTAAGGACTTGGCTTGGCTCCAAATTGACATAACATCAAATAATAACAGTTAAAAACAATTCCTAAGTCATGGTAAAGATGGATGAATCACTAGGTTGGGTTTTTGGTCAAAAACACATGGCCATGGTCCAAGGATGTCCAAAATGGTTGGGCAAGGTTGTTTCTGGTTCAAGGTTATCAAATGGAGCAATTTTGCAAAAGGAACTATATTGAAAATATTTATAGAATTAAATCTATGTCAAAAATACTCAAATAGACAACTAAATTCTAAATTCAATTTTAATTTGTTCAAATATTTTGGGACAGAGGATATGAAAGTACACATTCTAAGGTTTCCAAATATATTTTATTTGCAATTTTTGGATTTGTAGAATTTGAATTTTGCCAAATTTCATCAAACAAGCATATTTGAATTTGAACAAATTTAAGTTTGTCAAATTTGAATTTGGCCAGTGCCAAAAGTTTCTAGATGGCAAGGGCTTTTCAAAAAGTCCAAGATCATTAAATTTGGCCAAGTGGTTAAAAAGTTATGATGGTTGCAAGATACAGGGACTATTCTGCAAATCTGCCAATTAAATTCTATTCGAAAAAATAAACAGAAACCCTGTGGATAAGGTTGGCCACGTGGGGCTCTGTGATTGGATGGGTGTGCTGACTGGGCGCTGACTGGACCAATGACGTGGATAAGTGGATCGATCTGAGCCACTGGATCTGAATCCTACGGTGGCGTACCCCTTCGCAGAAATGATCTAATCTAGGCCCCTGGATCTAGATCTAACGGCTGGAAAATAAATGAGAGAGAGAGGAGGGGTCTCACCGGTGGTTTCCCGTCGGAGATGGTGTCGCGGTGGTGCGTGGCGCCGGAGTTTCGAAGGGATGCCGTTCCGGTGGCCCTCGATCTCAGCGGCTACGTCGACGCGATGCGGTGCGAAGCGGTGAGCACTTTGGTGACGACGGCGCGAACTCCCGCTTCCTGAGACGGTGGCAACGAGCGGCCGGATCCGTGCACGCAACGGCGAGCCTCGGTGGTGTATGGTTTCGTCGATGCGCTGCGAAGGAAAATTGATGGAGGGGTCAGGAAGATGCGCGCGGCTGAGGGGAAGAAGGAGGACCCGAAACTGGGGGCGGAGACTCACCAGTTGGCCGGAATCGGAGGAACACGACGACGGTATCGGAGAACTCCGGCGAGATATTTATCCAGCCTCGGGGTAGGGTTTGGGGGAGGTTGGAGGGGAAATGGAGAGGAGCTCGGGTGCTCTTTATAGGTCCAGAGAGGGGGGGCATTCATGGCCTTAATGGCCTGGAATCGAGCGGCGAAAAATCCGGCCGTGACAGGCTCGGTTGCCTTCCGTGAGGAAGAAGAAGGGTGACGTCAGCGATGACGTCATCTTTCCTTTATTTTTCTTTTTCTTTTTCCTGTTAAATGGAAACCTTAATAACTTCTGTTTTAAAAATCCAAATGACATGAAATAAATTTCTAAATTCTTAAGATTTCAAATGCTTTCCATCAATATCATTTTTGAAAACAATTCAACATGTTTTTATTTTTGAAATTTGGAAATTTGAATAATTCCTTAATAGTTACTTAATGGGATTTTTAATTTGATAAATTATAAAACATAGTTATTGGTCAATTAAAATTTCAGTGACATTCTAAATGTTGAAAACAAAATTTTGAAAGTCATTCCACCATGTTTTCACAATTATATATATTTTGAAAAATAATAAAACACTAATAATACTTTAAGGTCATTTTAAAATTTAGAAAATAATAAATTGATGTTATTGTCTAAATAAAATTTCAGAGACATTTTACATGTCATAAATTATCTTTGGGAAGCCATTTTTAAACCATTTTCACATTTCATAATTTTAGTATGTGAAGGATTCACTAATAGTAACTTAATGGTTTTCAATTGGTTCATATCAATTAATTAATATTGTTGATCAAAAAAATTTAGGATGAAACCACATGTCATAATATTGTTTTCAAAACCCTCTTTTATGTTATTTCCAAAACAAATCATTTTATTTTCACCCCTTCATGTTTAAAACTTGGAATAACAACTAAAGGTTATTATTAATAATTTTATTCTCCTCAAATACTTTTAAGGCCTAGAACTTTATTAAGGGCTATAAATAATCGAGTAATGTTGCCATAAACTATTTTCAAAGTAATATTACTTGTTTTCATAAACAATTTATTTCTATAGCACTATATTATCTTTGTTGATTGACATAACACTTGGAAAACAAGGATCCAACTTATATCTATTTTGGGGTTTTCAATAATAGTGAAACCCTTTTTAGAGATAAGAAGAGAAATATTAGAGATAACAATTCTCTAGTTTTTATATATCAAAAATATTTTCAAGATCATAA